>JAJGOT010000437.1:327500-617500 GCA_022457155.1 Cladopsammia gracilis | reverse complement strand
AATGTCACACTATTGCTAAAGATATTTGGCAGTGGTGCATAGATAAACAAATATGGTTAACAGCTGCTCATATCCCAGGGACAAAAAATGTTGCGGCAGACCGAGAATCACGCTTTTTCTCAGACAACAAGGAATGGATGATAAGATCTGATATATTCCAGCAGATCACAGATATCTGGGGGGAGCCCTCCATAGATCTCTTTGCATCCAGACTAAATCATCAGGTATCATGCTATCCTGGAAACCTGACCAAGGGGCAGTATTTATTGATGCATTTTCTATAACATGGGATAAACACTTTTTCTATGCTTTCCCCCTTTTAGTTTAATCGCAAGATGTCTACAGAAGATACAGACAGATTGCGCAGAGGGATTGATGCTAGTTCCAATGTGGCCAACCCAAAGTTGGTATCCCAAACTTCTTCGCATGTTAGTGGATGTTCCAAGAGTGCTACCACAACAACGGACTGCCTTACAAATGCCGGGGATACCACAAGAAGTTCACCCCTTATTCCAGAAAATGGTTCTGATTGCATGCAGATTGTCCGGCAGTCCTATGAGACACAGGGAATTTCTCAAAAGGTAACCTCCATTATCTTACAGCCCTGGAGGAAAGGAACTACAAAGCAGTATTCATCTTACATCAAAAGATGGACTACATATTGTCATAAAAAACAGATTGATCTAGTTTCTGCCACTGTTCCCCAGGCACTAGATTTTTTAGTGGAGCTATTTGAGTCCGGCATTGGTTACAGCGGCATTAACACTGCAAGGTCTGCTCTATCCAGTGTCTTAAAGCCTGTGGACGGGATGACCTTTGGAGCACAAGAGAGTGTAAAGAGGTTCTTAAAAGGGGTTTATGAAACAAGACCCTCCAACCCAAGATATGCTGAGACATGGGATGTGAGCAAAATTCTGAACTATCTTAGGACAATCTCTTCTACAAACTGCTCACTAAAAGATCTGACTTTAAAATTGGTCACTTTAATGTCACTAGAATCAGCTCAACGGGGCCAGACAATTCACTACTTGACTTTGGAAGACATGGTTGCTTCAGAAACTTCTGTGACTTTTATCATCTCTAGGCCTATAAAACAGTCTAAGCCAGGATCTAAACCCACTGTTGTTAAGTTCGTAGTGTACCCAGACAACCCTAACATTTGTGTTGTCACTACCTTGAAGGCTTATCTTGATCGCACCTCTTCCTTACGTGGAGGTGCACAACAATTGTTTATTAGTCATTCCAAGCCGTTTAAACCGGTTTCTCGGGGCACCATCAGTAGATGGGTCAAAACGGTCATGCTAAAGTCAGGAATTGATGTAAACCTTTTCAAGCCCCACAGCACTAGGGCTGCCGCAACCTCTAAGGCTTTGTTGAAATCTGTACCATTAGAGCACATTTTATCAGTTGCAGGATGGAGCTCATCTGACACTTTTGCTAAGTTTTATAGGAAGCCTGTTATCAACACAGATAGCTTTACTAACGTTTTGTTACAAGATTAAAGTCAATAAACTGTTTTGACCAAAATGACTTGCTTGTTTGGTCATTATTCTGTTCATGTGTGCAGTGTGCTTTGAAGTCTCACGTGAGCCCTCAGTGCGGTGACGGAATAGAATTGGAAAATTAAACGAGATTTACCTGTAAGTTGAAATTTGATTGAAATTCTATCCGTCACCAAGCACTGGGGGATTACGTGCCCTCCCTTTTAGGCCCTCCCACTTCGCTGGACAGGGATTTATTCCCCTGCACACATGGCAAGTGCTTTAAAAACTGAGTTCGCGCAGGCGTAATGCTATCTCACGTAATCCCCCAGTGCTTGGTGACGGATAGAATTTCAATCAAACTTCAACTTACAGGTAAGTCTCGTTTAATTTTCCAATTATCTCTGAAAATTCGGACCAACATATCACCAGTCCATGAAAATACGACCTAGGCTTGCAATAAAAACACTGCTGGGCCCAGCGAAAAAAAAAAACTAATTGCAAGAAACCATTGACGGTCGATAATCAAACTTAAGATCCAACTACATACCTGAGAGATTCAGAGAGAGTGAAGAACTATACATTGACATTTTGTTTGTAAACTTCCTCTAGAAAATGGCTACATGAGCACAGCAAGAGGTCAAACAAAACGGAAGAAAGTTGCCGATTGAACAGAGCTGCAGAATTGAAGAAAGCCGCCGAGAATACAGCATAATTTCAAAACGACCTCCAAATCGAAGCTTGCTCAAAGCCTACATGCAATGTCAAATGGTTCTACTGTAGAGCTATTCTAAGGAATGCTACGATGGCATCAGATAAAAGCCGACACAATCTGCCATCGCTATTAAATAGCCGCCCCGGCAAAGAGGTCAAAACTAGCAGGCAGCTTAAAAACACAAATGACCTCGAGAGTAAAGTCTGTATCACTTTGCAACGGTAAGAAGGTTTTTAGTTCAGTCACCTCGAAATCTCCGTAGTACCCGCTACAAATACAGAAAGTATCATTTTGCGAGCTTAACTATAAAATGACTAAAACACTCGCGAGGGAGTCGCGTAGGCTTGTCACTCTTTATTACACCAAAAATGGATTTTGCCGAAAATAAATAAACTTGGAGCTTGCACGCATTTATAAAGAAGATCTGAGAAAAAAATCCAGCAGAGCTTGCACACCCCCAAAAACAATCCTGCAGGAAACACTCAGGCCGAAAAACAATTTATACACTTATATAAGAGGATCAGGATGGGGTTTACTGCCAACTGACATTTGCATCAGGGTTAACTGACAACTGACAACAGGCTTGGAAGACTGTAATATTCTTTAAACCCTTTGAAAATAATATTTATTTTTTCGGTCTTACCTATGTCTTTTGACACCAAAGGACAGCAGATCAACGGAGACTCTAATTTCCTAAACCATGCCTTAAGTCTTTTCCCAGCGTATGAGGACTTGGCGACTGAACTGAAGGACTTTTGTTTCTAAAATCCTTCTCTTGTCTCTAAAACAAGCGCTCATTCTATAAATAGTTATCCTATGAAAATATAACCGTCATGAATAGTTATCATATAACTGTTTGTCTGCCTATTCATTCTAGAATATACCGCAATTAAAAGCTACTTTATCATGTTTAACACTTGTCATTAAAAGACGCGGTTTGGAAAGCTCAAAGTGCTTCGTTATGCTACTTGCCTTAGGCAAAAGAATAACTTGAGTCTGAGGTAAACAGGGGTGGATTTAGGGGAGGGGGCCGAGGAGGCCGCGCCCCTCCCCCTTTTTGACTCTTACTTAAAGTCATCTATACAAGGACAATCCCATAGCTTTGGATTTTGACGCATTCGCACTCGTAGATGCATGCGATGACTCTAGTTTAATTAGCTCACATAGCATTCCGGTTACACTTGGATTTTGTTTGTAGACCACAACCACAACCACAACCACAACTGCATTTTATTAAATATTTCAACATTTATCGTTCGGTATGGGATCCTGGCGTTTGCCAAACTTGAGCGCCCAGAATGCACCAGATTGTATTCTCAGAGTACTTTAATAAACTACCAAAATTTTCCGAGGGGGAGGGGGTCATACCATCAGACCCCTCTAGAAAGGTGCACGCAAGCGTGCTCATTGGGGCCTATCGCGCCCATTGTCTATCATGCCAATTTTCACGGTCCCCTATTTCTAAAATTCCTGGATCCGCCCCTTGTAAACTAGATTGTTTGTGCATCTCGTTGAGTACACTTCTCCAGTTGGAAGCGCCTACTAACTAACTAAGATAAATTTGATTGTATATTACCTATTTCACGAAAAGCAACCGAATGATCCTACTCTGTCCATCTGAATACATGTTTCACTATTTCAATTGTGATTACTACTGTATGTTGCTACGCTATTGACTTAAGCCGATTGAGCTTTTGTAGTAGTCGGAATCAGTAGGACTGTCGCCAATTCTTGTACGGTTGGACATTAACTCCACTCTTCCGATTACATATTACTTCAATGGCTTGTCAAGTTCGACAGTTGCCTTTTCTAAACATAACAGCTTATTCAACGCAGCCCATCTATCAACAGGTTCTTCATATTAGCAACATTGCTTTGGAGGAAATGTAGCATATTAAAATCTCTGGCCGTGGAAATAAGCGTCTCCATGTGCGAAACGAAAACAAATCTTTTTAACTCAGTTTGTAGACTTCTAATGCAAAGATGCAAATCAGAGGTCTTTGCATCTTTGAACCGAACAGAAACAGTAATAGAGAAAATTTAGCTGTATTGTGAAAGAATTTCAAGAATTCCTTAATTTCTTTCATTTGCTATTCTCTGCACATCTTACCAGTGGGGTTACTCTGGTAGCCAGAAAAACAAACTCGGCTTTAATACGAAGATGAAAACGCTCTATGAATAACAAAGTAACAGTCAATGAAAGTTACTTACTAGTTGTGATTGAACGTGATCATGATGTTCCAAACGGCTAAGGTTCGCGGGTACTATAGTTTATTATCACCTGCATGGCTGTCCGCTACACAATAAAGAAATACGATTGTGAATAATTACTGAGCTCGACTACTTTTATACTCAAACGATCATCTTCAAATCTCAAAAGCGGCAAATAGTCTTGTGTTCAAGACTTACGTCAAGGCTAACAGAGCACAAATCAAAACTAACAAATGGTCAGTTATGATCTATAAATAACAAGGTAGCCGCTAAGTTTTGATTACTTGTTGTGATCAAGACGTGATAATATTCCAAATGGCTAAGTTCGATGGCTATTCACTAGACCATAAACACAAAGAAGAAATACCTTCTGGAATTCGGCTTTGTTTATCGCCTATAAATAGCTTAGCAAAATCTTTTAGTGACACACCGGGGCCATAGGGGTGGGTATTGTAACAGTCAAGTTTCCCCCGAGGGGCGGGGGAAAGTTTAA
Source organism: Cladopsammia gracilis (assembly GCA_022457155.1). NCBI lineage: Eukaryota > Metazoa > Cnidaria > Anthozoa > Scleractinia > Dendrophylliidae > Cladopsammia > Cladopsammia gracilis. Next base: position 612,600 of record JAJGOT010000437.1, on the reverse strand, counting down.
AATGTGACACTGTACAAATTTTACATTTCCTGCTATGTCCCGGGGGTCGGGGGTCATGGTTTCAATTGACTGGTGCATAAGTGCGAAAAAAATCACTGTAAATAGCACTATTTCACATAATAAGATCTTACTTTTGTGTTTACGGTGCATTGAAAGGCAGTTTAAAGGTGTGAATGCAAAGAGAGCCTGGTGTTTGTCCACGAAGAAAAATGCACAATAGGAGCGTATTTTCAGGTTAAATGCGTGGAGAAAAGGCCTTGTTGTTTCCTAAATTTCAGTGTTTTCGCCAATTGCTATTCTTTGTTCCACTCTGTTGTGATACGTTTTATAACACCACTATATAACGCGTGTTTAATTACAGAAAATATTATCTGCCTTGCTTCATTGGAGAAAACTTTCCATGGCTTTCACACAGATCTTCGTTCTTGTGGTTTTCGCTTTTGCAGTCGATGCTCTGAAATGGAACAACTGTGGTAAGCTGTGAAGAAAGAAATTCTTGCCTTTTAACTAAATCTTGTTTTATTAAGAGTGTTGTTGGTTTTTGAAAACAGGAGGCCGAATGTAGACTCAACATTCAGATACAATTAAACAAGGCTTACCGAACATGTTCAGCTGAAAATATAACTTTCATTAGCAAAATATTCCGGTTAGGTAAAGATAACTCCATTAGAACTGAGCCGTGGTGGAAAACTATCGGTAAGTGGGGATGGACGGAAATAAACAGAAACAATATTAAGAAAAAACTGGGTAAGGATAAAAGAAAGATTACAATCAATTAAAAGTTTTATCGCCTCTATTAATTCGTGCCATGAAGTGTGTTTCGTGTAATTGACATAATAAGTTCTTTGGAGTTATTGTCTATAAAAATGCTGATTAAAACAAACATAGTCATTGTACGTCTGTCAGGGTTCTCCATTCAGTGACACAAGTTGGTCGTTAACGAAATATTACATTTTGTGCAGTGATTCATGTTGACTACGTTAGTTGTTCGCTTGTAGAAACTAGGGAAGGTGTAATATGGTTCTTTCTTCAATAAACGGTTTTACGCCGACTTCTGATGAAGTTTATTCGGGTATTTTTTAAAAAACTGAAATTGTAATCATATTTACCCGTTTTTCACCGTCACTTGTTTTGTTTTTCGTTTATTATTAAATTTATCTTAACCTTTTTTAAAATTGTCATCGTTTGTTTCCATACTCACGTAGCTTTCCACCAGCCCAAGATGATGTTAGCTTTACCTAACCGAAATATTAGGTCAATAAAATGATGTGTTAGCTGTTCGATCAGTATCGAATGTTGTTACAAGATTTCCTGTATTTTGTAACTGTTCTATGGAAACCTCTTTGTGTACCATACAAAAACAATGCCAACAATGAGAGATTGCTCTGAATTACTGACATAGCAATGATAAGGGGTGAATTACAAGACTTCTGACGGGGGGTGGGGGGGGGGGGGGGGGTGGGGAGGTTGGGGTGGGGGGGGGTTTGGGTTGTGTGACTTTAGTTGTGTCACTGCAGGCCTCAAGTCGGGCTTTCGTAGTTGCAGGATATTTCTTTCCGAGAGTTGGCTTGGCTTGTTGGATATGTTTTTTTCAAAACCACCCAATCCCCCTCCCCATCTCCCTTTAGAAGTAAAATGGTCGGTCCAGGTCGGTTCCTGAACTCTATCCAGCTAAAATGTAATGATAACAAGATTACACCGTTTTTAAATGAAATATTTCACTCAACAGATGGAGAATCTCCTATACGGATCAGCGAGATAAAAGTCCATCCAGAACCTGTAGTGCTCAGGAAAGGGGCCAGAGTAACGGCCAGTGGAAAGTTTATAGTAACTGGTGATGCTGGAACGAACTACAAACTTCACATTAAATTGGAGAAAAGTCTTGGTTGGTTCGGCTGGCTAACTATTCCGTGTCCAGATAAGTATTGGTGAGGAATATAGTTAAAGGGCAATCCAATTAGATTCTGCCCAGATTCCGCATGATACAATAATCCGTCAAATCTTCGACGTATACATGTACTTCCATGTCGTGTTCGTCGTCTCCTGTCGTTGTAAACTCCGGAAACGGGTTGTTCAAAGCCATAGTCGCTGGTAGACTACCGAGTCTTTGAATCGCTAAACGACCGCTGAACCGTTGGACTGATAATGACTAAACCGCTGCCACCATGTTGTTTGCTCAGTGACATGTTCAAAAACTGAATTAGTTGCCTACAAGTTAAATACATATTGTTCACATTAGTACGTGACAATTCTATTAAGCCGTTGTAAAGGTGCAAGTGCATATGATTAGCAATGCAACCAAGTGCATGGGTCGCCACGTAGCTCTCGGAACGCCTCACAGGATTGGCTGAGAAAACAATAGAACAAACAACAGAACAATGGCTAACAATAGACCCTAGACCTAAAAACAATAGAGCTGCGTGGTATACAGGTCCAATGAAATTAGAGGTTCTAAAGAGCTGTGTGACAACTGAAGTGCATAGCATTACTAGTGCAACCAAGTGCATATAATTAGTAGTGCAACCAAGTGCATATAATTAGTAGTGTAACCAAGTGCATATAAATGAATTTACATTCGGCGGAACTAAACTGTAAGTGGCAGTGACAGAGAATGTAAATAATTCCCTATTGGTATGAATGCACGTGAGCCGCTCTGGCGTTAATTGACTCTATTGTTGTAACTTATATGAGGTTTGTTGGTCGTTATGTATTCATCTCAGCTCTCGAACTTTTCAATTTTATTTTATACACTTTGTTTTCTTTGTTTTTTACCTTTAACCCCCATAGGTTCGTACGCCTGCATTTGGTTGGGGAGTACGTTCCCATTTTTCCCACTGGGTTTTTGGGTTTTCGTACCAGGCAGCGCACTGGCTTGTAGTCCGAGTGGTGTTTCAGTTTTATGTCTGAACAATGTACTTAATGACGGCGGCATTAAACACTCGGGCCCATAGTTCGAGCTGCACACCCATTTTGTCTGTTTGTCGTGAATATAAATAGGAATTAAATTAGTAGTGCAGCCAAGTGCATATAATTAGTAGTGTAACCAAGTGCATATAATTAGTAGTGCAACCAAGTGCATATAATTAGTAGAGTAACCAAGTGCACATGATAAGTAGTGCAACCAATTGCATATGATAAGCAATGCAACCAAGTGCATATAATTAGTAGAGTAACCAAGTACATATGATAAGTAGTGCAACCAAGTGCATATCATAAGTAGTGCAACCAAGTGCGTATGATAAGCAATGCAACCAGGTGCATATGATTAGTAGCGTAACATTATGTTATTTTGTTTTGTTCTTAGCGTTCAGCGTATCGGATGCGATCAGATGATCGGATTGCTAGAAGGAGAACAATATTGTTCACATAAGTACGTGACAATTCTATTAAGGTGCAAGTGCATATGATTAGCAGTGCAACCATGTGCATAGCATTAGTAATGCAACCAAGTGCATATAATTAGTAGTGCAACCAAGTGCATATAATTAGTAGAGTAACCAAGTGCATATGATAAGTAGTGCAACCAAGTGCATATGATTAGCAGTGCAACCAAGTACATATCATAAGTAGTGCAACCAAGTGCGTATAATTAGAAGTGCAACCAAGTGCATATAATTAGTAGTGCAACCAAGTGCATATAATTAGTAGTGTAACCAAGTGCATATAATTAGTAGTGCAACCAAGTACATATGATAAGTAGTGCAACCAAGTGCATATCATAAGTAGTGCAACCAAGTGCGTATGATAAGCAATGCAACCAAGTGCATATGATTAGTAGCGTAACATTATGTTATTTTGTTTTGTTCTTAGCGTTCAGCGTATCGGATGCGATCAGATTGGATTGCTAGAAGGAGAACAATGCCCACTTGCAAGGAAAGAATACGTCGTCAAACAACGCTCTCTTGTTTTGCCTGATTTGGGAGCAGTTACTTCATTCATCCCAAATGTAGGTTATTCTTAATTCTTATATCTTAAATAGGTAATCCTAATTAAGCTGATGATAATATCTAAGATGGATGATCGAAGGCAGTGTTTTATAGCCTTCACAAATGACCAGGGACCTGCATGGATCTAATAGCAGGCATGGCGGCCGATTTGAAAGTTTTCAAATTTGGTGCTAAAGTAACATTAGGAGGATAAGTTCCAAGCCCTGTCGACTGTTCTAGGAAAAAAGAGTAGCCGTACTGGAGTAGGTTTAAAAAAGGCTGTTTTTACATACATTCGTTACGCGTAGTGTGTCTAGGGTTATAAGCAGTTAGTTGGCATTGTGTGGGAATGAACAATTAACACTGGAAATATATAATTATATATATATATATATATATATATACACCCGTTTGCAAAAAAATGACATTTTTAAAAAATAGAAATATATATATAGCTATTGTGTTCGCATCACAAATGTGGTGACAGGCGGTAGATACCTTTTCATAGTGACTACAATACCCTTTGCCAAGTGTTCATTACAGCCGGCGTCCGTTAATCTGCACTATTGTTCACGGAAAACATTACTGAATAATTTTACAGATTAAATTATTCAATGCCTGAATATAAATAAATGAGCCGCAGACAATTTATTGACTAGAGCCTATGCTTTTTTTGAGGCATTGCGGATAGCAACGATCTTCGTTGGAGACTATCCAGCAAAAAAGAAGTGGAAAATAGACGTCCTTGGATGTAATATATCAACAACGAGTGCGAGGGTTTCATCAGGGGTTCCAAACACCGAGAAACAGATGAAAGCACGAGGCCGCTTCGGCCGAGTGCTTTTATTGTTTCGAGGTGTTTGGAACCCCTGATGAAACCCGAAGCACGAGTTTTTGATATAGCTTCTCAAAGTATGCCACAATGCAATTTCACAGGGTAGTGTGATATGGCTTTGTGTTTCCTGAGACAATGTGAATAATCTTAGGTTTGGTTTTTAATTACATTTTGGGTGTTAGTGCGCTTTCATGCGCGTTTGAAGATGGCAGCGTCTGTCGAGGAGCACATCGAAGGCCGTCAGTTTTCGAAAAGCCAAAAGTGGAGAAGAGGAATTGAAGTTGTTAGAAGAGAGTATTCCTAAGCCAACAGCTTACAAAACTAGATGGGCGATCAAAATGTTTCGTGAGTGGCAGATTAATCGCAAAGTTAAAGTTCCTGTACACTTGATCCGGGTGGAGCATTAAAATGTTATTAAGAATTGCATAAAGTCTAGCCATTGAGTTCAGAATTAGAAAGAATGGATGCCTGCTCGTTAAACTACTGGCTCGGCACATTTGTCCGAGAGGTTGCAAATAATAAAGGGGAGATGTATCCAGCGAAGATCCTTTGTGGCATTATCGGTGGAATTCGAAGGTATCTTGTTGAAACTGTGGGAAGCGAAGCGCTGAATCCACTACAAGTCGAGGATAAAAGGTAAATGGTAGAAACGTTATTTTATAAATAATACTGTTTGCGAAATCTGTCGTTTTCCGTCGCTGTCTCGACGCCGAGATGAAAGATACTACGAGGAAAGGTGTTGTTTATTTTTCAATTCAGCTTCGCTATCAATGCAAATTGTGAAATTAGCATTGTTGTAAACGGTGCAAAAATAAACTGTTGTTTTGTTTAATTTCTTTTGTTTTGATGCGCGAATCAAGATATCCAATGAGGAATCAGATGAAAACTACGTGTGGTTTGGATATGTGATCCAAAGCACACGTAGTTTTCATCTGGGTTTTCATTGGGTATCAAAACTCATGCACGTGACGAATTTAGCCATTTTTATTGGCTGAATAACTCGTGAATTATTAATGAGTTGGAGAAACAAATATCACAACAGTTTAAAAAGCATAGTACAAAAATGATATATTTGTTCTCTTTTTCAGCACCAATTGAGAGTAGGTGTCAATAGTAACTTAATCATTTCGTCGACGGACTCCATAGTTTGGGTAATCCACATCTAAAGTCTTAAGTGTACGCTTATTTTTGGGGTAGTTCACGACCCTTACCGTTATTTTACAAATCCTTTGATTGCAATTAAAATAGGGGGAATCAATGTTGGCAAATTTAGCGACCTTTTATGTAAAAGAATATTTCCTCTGTTCGACGAACTTGCCGCTAAATTGGTGGCTTTTGATATATATATTTTTTTAAATTCATTATATCAAGGCGGCAGTACAACAACCTGAATGTTATGTACAAATCCTTTAATCTTGGTTAAAAAGAAACATGAAAAATCGCCAATAAAGCGGTAAAGGCTACAGTAAGCCCCCAATATGTTCTGAAAAGGAGAACAAATATATATTCTTTGTCCTATGCTTTTTATACTGTTGTGATATTTGTATCCAAGGACGTCTATTTTCCACTTCTTTTTTGCTTCACAGTCTCCAACGAAGATCGTTGCTATCCGCAATGCCTCAAAAGAAGCAAAGGCTCGAGTTAATAAATTGTCTGTGGCTCATTTGTTTATATTCAGGCATTGAATAATTTAACCTGTAAAATTATTCAATAATGTTTTCCGTGAACAATGGTGCAGATTAAAGGACACCAGCTGTAATGAACACTTGGCAAAGGGTATTGTAGTCACTGTGAGTAGTTATGTAAGGGACTATAGGTCACTTTTTAAAAATTAACGATAAATCCCCTATAATTTGGTGACAGTCGTTAACATTATGGTGATTTATCGTTAATTTTTTGATCATTATAATTTAGTGACACATGTAATATTATTGACGAAATGTCGATAATAATTTGTCGTCACTCCATACTATGCGGTATATATTTTAATCGATACACATTAATATCCATATGGAAACGTCTCGATACCTGATTCAGTCTTCACCATACACCGTTTATCGTAACACATTCGAAAGTCTTTTTTCTGGTACTTATTTACAACCTGTTTTGTAGAGGGATCCCGAGTTATCGCTCGTTCGTTTACGGTTGTTATTCGTTCCTTTTGACCTTCGATGATCTGTTTCATCGTTTTTTGATTTATATATTGACTATTTTTGTGATTCAGAGTGAAACCTTTGACCTTACATTCCATCTTCCCATCACTTGTACTGTAACTGTATGATTTTGGACCAGAACCGCACCAATTGGTAATATAATGTCCGTTTAACTCATCGGTTAGATCACCGAGGCTGTCACCTGTTTCGATACGCTGTCCCCCTTCACGTTCGATATACCAACAGCTGTCGGTGTCAAAACCGAGAACCTGATCACCGAGTTTATCCAACACTTCATACAGCATCATTCTAGCGTGGCTGGTTGTGAAGGCAGCAATAAATATGTTTGTGTTATTACTATTGTCAACGAACTGGTCTTTCAAGTTGTAAGTCATTTCAACCATATCTTCGTTTAAGAATTGAATGTTCAGATCGTCTATGCTTTCATCTAACAAGATCTTGTAAAATTTAGGTGGTTCAGTGACGTACACAGTCTGATTCATGTTATTACGCTGACCAAACTTTCCCCATAAACTACACAGAGACAACTTTGAGATTGCCCTCCTTCCAGGATTGTACTCAATATCTTCAAGCTCGATTCCTAACTTTGATTCAACAACTGACCGGTACTCATCAACACTCTTATATGTACAACCTTGACCGGTCTTCAGTTCACTCGATTCCATCTTGATTTTCATGAATTTTCTTACATAAGTCTTGAAAAGGTTAGCGGATTTAGCCTCGAAATGCCACACCTCGTATATGTTCAGTACCTTGTACCCTTTACAAATCGCTACATTCAATTCATTTGTGCACCATGTTCCGATGAATGATCGTTCATCATCTGTATGTGTACATTAATGAATCTTATTTTCAGTGCATACTCTACAGAGCGGAAATAGCAGCTTTTCAGCCTTATCGCATTTTATTTTTACCGGTAACACAGGATGATAAAGACCTCTTGGAGGTAAAACTTTACATTTCACAAAACCAAACCACTCCTTATCGTACTCTTGAGGAGGATCGAATATCTTTGTAGGATGACCTACCGGATAATCCTTGTAGAATTGTACCGTTGAATATAAACTAACAAAGTCGACATATCTACCTTTCTCACCTTTTTTGAATGTGTAGGTCGGTTTTGTTACATTTGTTCGTCCACCAAAAAATGCGTCCCTAGGATTAAGAGGCCCTACAAATTCCCGATTCCACGTTTTAAGAAATTTACCAAACTCTTTCTCCTTTTTCAGTTCACACTCGTAAATCTCAACCAGTTCATATTCGGCAGCTCTAATTTTATCGTTTTTCGCTACCGTCCTCTTTCTTAGAGTTAACATATCCATCTGATTTTTTGTGTTGATTGTGTCGCATGTCTAACACTTCTCACAACCGTGCCAAAAACATCCTTGAAATTCGTAGACCGTATTCCCACAAAACCCGTCAACCTTTCCGATATCTGGTAAAGTCTCTTCACCACCGTTCAGAGCGTGTTTTATTTTAACACCATCTCTCTGAGAAATCCAATCTAACCATGCGATGCTACTTTTACTGTAGTTCTCTCCACGTGTAATTTCCTTTACAACAGCGATCTTTTCACAAGGCATGTGGTTACTTCTGTACATGGTCATGCATACAGAAGCGATGGTTATATATTGAAGAGGGTCGATGTTACCTAACTCGATATACTGTTCTCGAAAAATCAACATACCTCTTCTGAGGATGTCTACATCACTATCACAGTAATCTCTCAGCTCCTTCTTCATGTCAAACACATAGTTTTCATCAATACGTTGTTGATACCATTTTAAGAATTCCTTTCTCGCTGAAGGTTTCATCTGATCATAATCATAGTATTTCTTATCAGGAATCGGCCCTACATAGTTTTGGTTACACTTTGTGTTGAATAAATGTGGAAAATACCCTTTTTTCAACTCTTTCAAACCAAATGTCTTTGGGAATGATGATAGTGGACCAGCGATAAAGTTTATAGAATCAATAAATCTAGCACTCTCAGCCTTCATAGACATAATCTTTGTTCCGTTGTAAATAATATCGGGTTTCACTCTGTTCTCTATACACCAATTTCGAATAAACTGAGCATCGTAACTTTTTGCATTGTGAGCAATGAAGGTATACCCTTCATACTCCTTGGTAAAAATAAATTTACAAAATTCGTCGAGCGTTTCAAATGAATTTTTATTTCCATAAAAATCGTGACAGACGACTAAATTGACCTCATGAACACCGGTCTCCTGAGTTGCCTCAAAATCAAAGAACATGTATTTATCAGTTCTTGTCTGGCAAGGATAACACAAATTTTCAGGAGTACATCCGTAACCTTGACATTTTCCACCCTTACATCTCGTTTGAGACATGAAACAAAGATGTTCATTCATATCACAGTACTCCCCACAATTATTACACTTTGAATATCCGCAGATGTGATTCTTTAGGCCATCATTTTCAGAAGATGTAATTGTACGCTCGCATTTCAAACATTTACCTACTTTTTTACACACAGTATCGTTTTTAATCCCTAAGGATCGTTCACGTTGATGCTCCATAAAACAATCTACTCCAAAGAAAGACCTATTACACTTATCGCATGGAATTGGTGGTTTAGAGCACTTTTTCACTCCGTGTGGAAAGTACTTGAAGCATGCTGTACATTTTGCAGGGCATCTATGACAATCGCGTTTTGTATACGGCTTTTTACAGGTGTGACAATAATAATCTTTACTCAAGAACGCAGGCATACTTGTGATAACGTCGAAGTGGTTTTTGTTTTTGTAAAGGTATATCATCTGTCCATCGTGTTCATTTTCAGTAGTGAAAATCAGATCATTGAACTGATCACCGTCTACAATGTTTATCTGAATCTTAAGATGTTCCGCGAATCTCTTTACATCTTCGAGGGTAGAACCGGTTTCCTCGTTAATTTCGACTCCAGCTTCTTTATGAAGTTTGATAGCTTCGTCTTTCTGCAGTTTTCTCGACTTATTGAACCCGTTTTTCAATTGAGATGCTGTCCATTTTTGTTTATTTATGTTTGCACGAGCCGTCACTATTGCTCGTGCAAGACAGATTGAGTCATTATTTTTGATTGTGATTATACTCTTTTTATCGCTGGCATTTAATTTTGTTACACGTAATCGACCCATTCCCGGGGAACCTTTATCGACTGAATCTCTATTTTGACCTCGGGGAGCGGTACATCCTTGTATTCAATGAATCTAGCTATCTCTTCGACGAGATCCGTCCCAAGGTGATCTGTGATCGTGATTCGTTTTGTACTGACCGGTTTATGCCAACTCGTATGACTAAGTATCCATCGAATCTTGTCACCGTTTTGTAACCCTCTCTCTTTTATTACTCTGAGCCCTATTTCTAACAGTAATTTATCAATATCGAATATTTCACGAGGGTTTACTATTTTAACTTTGAATATATCGAAAAACGATTTGAACTTGTTACTTGTATTCTCACCTATCTTGATTATCTCATAAGGATGCTCCAACAAGGTTGTTCCTTTCAAGTTGTCAAGAGCGTTCTTGAGTGAATTTCGTTTTGAAACCAAGTTGTTTTTCTGTTTTTTGTTATTTTTCAACTTTTTATCCACCTTTTGGAGTTTTTTCTTGAGCCGCTTGATCTGTTTATCTTTAGCTTTATTGTTCACCAGTTCAACCGGTGAGGGCACTTCAAAGTTTTTCTCTTCTCTTTTCTGCCTGCGGGTTTGTTTGGGTTTCATCTGATAAGGTTTTGGTCCTGCTTTTGACGGTCTATGCGTAGCTGATGGGGGAGGTGAAGGTTCATCTATAAAATTTACGATACCGCGTGGTGGGGGAGGTTCAGGTGCTCTACTACTTTCAATGAATTTGATCAGGTCCGCTTTCCTCCTATAACGTGAATGACCTTTCAATCCCCTTTTCCGCGCAATTGTCCTAAGCTGTTGAACAGTTTGTGAATCCATACGTAAGTATTGAATCATGTTCAAGATTTTTTTAATACCATTTTAAATTTTCATTTCATGAACATGAAATGAAAAGAATTCTATTCACCGCAGATCTTTCAGTTCTTTCAGATCTACCCATTGGTTGAATTTATCGCTATACCCGCTCCACTTCACTAACGCTTTACCTTTTCGAGCATCTCGTCGAATCACTTTCTCAATACGGTAAACGTCTTGAACAGCCTTCTGCAGCTCTTCCTTATAGAAAGAACCTGTTATCTCCTCACCCAGCTCATCTTTCAGTTTATAAGTTATAGGGTTAGTGTGTTGAATCTTATCGATAGTAAAAATCTCTTCAGTCCAATTCGGTGTGTAACCTTTATCGAAAACAGGGCGTTTGTATTTTGATATTCGAACCTTATCCCCAACTTTAAAAGATGGTTTTGTGTACGTACGTTTCATCTTACCGTACAAATTTAAGTAAACAGCACTTTCGTTCTTTTTCTTCGACGCTTCCACAGGTGTCATACCGATGCTTCGATGTTTTGAATTATTGTATTCTTTCAATATCCTCGGTAACGCATCAAGATATTTTGTATTGTTTTGAACGGTAAATTGTTTAAACATTTTCTCTTTTATCGTACGGTTCCATCTTTCACAAACACTAGATTTTTCTTCATTCTCTGTCGAATACATCACTATCTTATTTTTATCCAACAATTCTTTCATATTCTTGTTGTAATACTCTTTACCCTTATCCACCCACAGCATTTTCGGTTTTCTTCCTTTCTTGAATATTGTTTTGAACGCTTCTGCGACACTCTCTCCTTTTTTATTCTTCAGCGGTACAATCCAACCGTATTTACTGAAAACATCTAACACCATGAGAAGATATCGATATCCCTTATTCCACTTACTATATTTCTGCATTTCAACAAGGTCGGAGCACCATATCTCATCGATACCGTTTACAATAACACGCCGCCGAGTAAACTGTCGTCTTATGGGTTTATGCATTTCATATGCTAGCTTTTCTTGCCACGTCTCTACGTTTCTACTCGGCGGCCTTATCCGTTTCCCAACCCAAGTTTTTGTTTTACGTCGATAGTATTTCTAGCTAACCAGTGACCCCATTGTCGATCGTTATAGGGCACGCTATCCAAAGCTTTCACCATTTTTCTATCCGCATCGTTTTTACATTTACGCGGTTCCGGCTTATTTGCACACACAGAATAATCGACGTCGTGCTGCATCGCTATTGCATCCGTTTTACCCGTCGGTTTATCGTAGATCTCCAGTATTTTTCCCGTTTCCGGATCATATCTTAATTGTGTATCCAAGTCATTGTATGGTCCTGTGTATTTATGTCCGGGTAATGTCCATCCTCCTTTCGGTTTCGGAAGCTTACCGATCATTTTATGAACATCGATTCCGCTACCGTGGTGAAGCGGATCGAGTCTTTTCGATAAGTCTCCCGTGAAACTGTCCAAAGCCTCATCTATATACTTATTAGCGGCTGATTTAATCTTTTTCTTTACAAAGTCTGATTCGATGGCTTTTGACGCACCTATTCGTCCTAAATTGTAAAGACCTTTCATACCAGCTTTCATAGCTATCTCTCCAAGACTATGACTACCTTCCACATCAAAAAAGCCCCCACCTTGTGGGGGCTGAACTAGTTTTCCGAACTCTTAACGAAACGGGTTTTCTTGATTCCGCAATTAGCGCAAGTGCACCAAAAATAAGGTCTACCGTTGGTGGCTATCTCATAACCGGACGGTTCAGTACAACCGGTTTTTACTTTTTCCTTAACACAATACGTTAGCGACTCCATTTTATTATACGATCTGTATAATAAAATCTTTAATTTTAATTACACAAAATATTTTTTAATAAACTTTTCATTATAGTTTTGATTATCGATTTTGAATCTACTTAAGCAATCATAAAATGATTTTTTGTAAATATTATCAAGAAAATATAAACAATAATAACCGCATCTTACTGATTTTATAGCTTGAAACGGGTAACCGATATTATATTGATATTCCATACGTAATTTATTAGCATAATCAATGAAATCTTGTGGTGGCGGTAAACAAAACGAATCAAAATAATATATGAGATTTTTATTTTTTACAAATGTTGCTACCCAATGTGTACCGTTCCCTATCTTATCATCAAGATTAATTATACAACAACCTGTTTTATGTATATGATTTACCGTTTGATCTCTCGAAAAAATACCTTTGAAATCAGGTATTTTTAAATAATTTATCCATTCAAGGAGGTCAAAATTACTTAACGGTACATCCCTAAATTTGGGTTTTTTTCACCCCATGATCCATAAAAAGGTGGAGGATAGTATGGATACTTTGGAGATATCTGTAATCCGTTTCCACCACCGCCTCTTGGCGGTTTTGGTACCTGTAATCCTCTGCCTTCTCTTGGACTTACAGATAATCCTTTTCCAAAAAGTTTTGAAGCTAATTCGATAGCCATAGGAATTCCGATTGCAGCAAGTGTTCCTAAAAATCCTCCATTTATCTGTCTTTGCGTAGGTTTGAATGTTATTCCGCTACCGCTTTGCATACCTTTTTGTACCAGTTGTACTTGTCCTTGTGTTAATTCTTTTAATTTTGCAAGTTGAGGAAGAAAATCAAACGGTATCGTAATACCGCTACCAAAAATCTTATCGATACCGAGACTTCCCAAAGCGCCTAGCGCTCCTGTAGCTAAATGAGGTAGTACCTTTGTAGCTGCTTTTGTAGCTAAAGGTACTACCTTTGTAGCTGCTTTTGTAGCAAAAGGTAACAACTTTGCACCGAGTGACAACAGAGAGGTCCACAAACTTCCACCTTTTATTATCGCTTTACGAATCTGTGTTTTAGATATTTTGATATCGGTACCGGTACCGTTTTTTAGCGCTTTATTAATCTTATTAATCTGGGTTTTTGTCAACATCAACTCATGTGACCCTTTCAAATTATTGTTACTTAACCTTATCGTAATTTCTGAATTATCGTCATATGCTTTTTTCAACCTTTGTAGCTGTCCTTGAGACAAATTTACTCCATATGTAAAATACGTTGTAGCCATTTTTTATTTTACAAAATATAATTTTAATTAGATTTACGCTTTTATTAATAATTTTCCAGATGATGTGTATAACTCTATCTCTTTTTCATGTAAAACTAAAGCATTTAATCTATAATTTGTTGGGTTTGCTCCGTTTAATTCATATCTATTCATATTCCAAGTGTGCTCTAGAAAAATATCGATTGTTTGCTCCAATTCTAAATGTTTTGAAAGTAAATATATTTTGCTCCTGATTACTATAACTTGCTTCGGGAACAACCCAAATGAAAACATGCCTCGGTCTCCTAATACCTGTACTTATTCGAAAGGAGTTATTTACAGATGTTGTTTGTAATATTTCGGTGTGTTCTCTCAAATAAGTCCATTTTTTGGGTTTCAAATAATTTTCAAGATATTGTTTCATACCTAAACCGTTGAAAATAATTTTTGGACACCACAATCTTAATTTTGTTAAAATCACTTTACTATCTGGAGCAGCTCCTTTTCTGAAAATTATATTGTTGTCGCTTTCAAGTTCTATAAGAAGATTTGTCTTGATATTTGGGTGAAGATTATTTTTGAAAGCTGCAAAATAACTGTATAGATTTAGTGGAATCGATATTTTGTTAACAGCTGCAGCATCTGTTAAAATTTTTCTTCTAGCAAAACCTTCATTATATAGCGCTTGAGCCGGTCGTGCTTCTGTTGTTCCTGTGGATGAATCTAAATATAAAAATTGATCTTTACCGATCGTATCTGCATAACTTTTTGTATATTTTAAGAGGGAAAGTACGTTCGATGTTTCATTAGCTCTTGAGTTATTATAAACTGTTATCCCGTTGCATTCAACCTGTATCTGTTTTATAAATGTATGGCCATTAGTTGTAGTACAATCTTGATTGCCGTTATTTGGTCCTGCTGTTATACCGGTTGCACTATCAGCAAGTGTAACAAGTTTGAAATCTACTTCCAAATATGCGTTATACCAATCGATCGGATTTGCTTCTGAAGAGTTATCAACTGTGAATCGATAATTATCCTTAACCTGCCTATTATTATTTGCGACATTATCGATTAGCGGTGTTTCCAAATCGAAGGCCACGTATTCATATCGTTTGACCAATTCTGGATTTCTAAAACTCATTCTTATTATGAATTATAATAAGAAATTATTTTTAAAATTAAATCAAATCATTTACGATATTTCTAATATATTGATATTTGTCTTCTTCTTTCTTCTCTTTTTTAGAGTTTTCTTCGTTTAAATATTTAATAATTTCAACTCCTTTTGTTTCGCCTGAAATTTGCGGTGCTGCTGCCGCAGGCTCTTTTTTACCTTTGGATGAAAACTTGTCATAAATTTTTTCACCAAGAACTTCACCAGTTTTTCCTCCAACCTTTTCAGCACCTTTTTCAATAAGTTTTTCTGCTGCTTTACTAGCTAATTTACTCGCTGTTTTTCCTGTTAATTTGGAACCGATTTTTGTAAATATGTCAAAGAAACCAGAACCATACTCTACAGAGTGATCTATAGAGTTAATATAAGAAATTTCTCCTGTATCAAAATTTCTTATTCTTCTTTGTTCTTCCATACGTATGATTTTATTTATATAAATAAAATTATACTTCTTTTAACACTACAGTTATGGAAATATCGATATCGTTCAGATCAACAATTCTATCTTCATCATCGGTTAAGTAAAATGTTACTTCAGATATATTTTTTCTATTTATCTTATACCACAAATAATTCACTCTTGGGTAGATTTCAAAAGGTAAAGACCTTATTTTTGTATTTGTTGAGAATGTGAATA
Organism: Cladopsammia gracilis; assembly: GCA_022457155.1. Lineage (NCBI taxonomy): Eukaryota > Metazoa > Cnidaria > Anthozoa > Scleractinia > Dendrophylliidae > Cladopsammia > Cladopsammia gracilis. The sequence continues at coordinate 596,845 of JAJGOT010000437.1, read as the reverse complement.
AAGTATTGCTTCGCTTTCCTGAAACGATCGAATCGCTCAACAAACTACATTTTACGTAAAGATTATCGATGTTGTTACTGATATTAGGGAAATTTTTTCCATAACCGCTACTCGTTAAAACTTTCGATTCGAATCCGAGTAAATATTAAAATTTCCACTCGAACTAAAATCGATGCGATAATTTTCATTTAGTTGAATAAATATCTTGTAAGTTGTAAGATCAAACAATACGCTAATTCCATATTCCTTCGTGTTGGATATTTTTCCAATCGTTTTTTGGATAAAATCATTTATATCTTCGTAATCATAAATCCCTGATGGAAAAGTAATCGTTTCATATGTTTTACCTTTATCTTTTGATATTTTTAGTTTGTTGTTATCATATTCGGGACGAATGTTATGCCAACTCGCAGTCATACTAAGATGATCCAATGCTAAATAACATTCTTTATTATCGTCCAATCTCAACTCAGGGGTAAACTTTACAGTAAAGTTTCCTGGTTTATTATTGGTATTTTGTTTTCTTGCATCTATAGATTTGAAAACTAGCGTTCTGTTAACATTCATTTTATTATACGATCTGTATAATAAAATTTTTTATTTTTAATTACGCTAAATATTTTTTATATAATTTTTCATGAATTGTTTTATCGATTGCTCCTATTCTTAACAATTCATCGATTATTTGCGATAAATCATTTCTCAAAACAGGAGAATTATTACCAGCAGCCATCGAACCTATTGCTATCTTCATTCTGTCTGCCAATTGATTCGGATCATTATAATAAACTATACTTGAACCGGTCATAGTAAACTGTGATTTACCAGATGATTTATGAGGAGGTAAATTACTCAACATATTTAAATCATTAAAAACTTTTACAGCGTTCATACTATATTTTGTTTTAGGATTGTATCTTTTCGTTAGTAAATTAATCAGAGATTTATCAACATCCGCTTGATAAATTAATTTTCCACCACGATAAGCGTTTAATTTCAGATCTTTCATTAATTTAGGTATGTCGATTAATAGTCCTCCATATTGATTATTTTTTTGAATTTTATAAGCGTTTCGTCTTGGTTGTTTGTACTTGCGTACCCCTTCACTTTGTTTTTGTTTTGTATATTGCGGTAAAATTTTTACATTCTTAATCGTTGTTAAATATCTGTCTAATATATCTCTTGTTCTTTCATATATTTTCAGATCATAATCGAGTTTTTGTTTTTCTTCTTCTGTCTTTGGTTTTCTCCTTTTCAAACCACCTATCTTTATTCCGACACTTCTGTTTTCATCTTTAGCTTCATTATAAGTTTCAGTTAACTGTTCTTCATTCATTTTAAGTAGCTCATTAGGTTCATGAAAAGTTTCTTTTAAAAATTCTAATTCGTTTTCTGTGAACATCTTATTTGGTTCAGCAGTTATTATTTTAGCCGTTGGTGGTTGAGGTATTGCAGGAATTACAGGTATCGATTCACCAGGAAATGGTAGCTCTTTATTCAATGTTAAAATATCTTTGTTAGTTTCAACCAAATCTTTGAAACCGCTGGTCAAAGCCAATTGATTTTCTTTTAATTGCTGAATGACTTTGTCCTGTTTTTCATCTGTTTTTTTTCTGTTGTTCAATTAACGGTTCTCTCAGAGTTTTAAAATAATCGCTCATCGCAACATCGCGAACTTGTTCTTTATTTATAACCTCATTCTTTACTTCGGTAACTGCTTTAGCAATTTTAAAACCTTCAAATTCTGAATCTGCATATTTTTTAATCTTATCAAGATCCATAATTTATTAGAATAGATTATTTAATTTATCTGTAAAATAAACATTTAAGTTATTTTTAAATATCTGTAAAATAAACATTTTAAGTTTATCTACCTTATTAAATAAAATGAAAATACCGAATTATGATGTAATAAAAAGTAACGATAATAATCGTTCGTTAAATGATTTTCTTAATGAAGATTTTCGTATGTTGATAACTGGTCAAACTCGATGTGGAAAAACAAACACCTTAATGCATATTCTTAGAAAACCGCTCATTTATTATGATAAGATTTATCTATACTCACCAAATCAACATCAGGATAAAATTCAAGACTTGCAAAAATTAATGGAAAACGCCAGTCAAAGAGTTGGATATGATATTTTAGAACTTCTTGGAGAAGATGATATTATGGACACAACAGACTATCCGATCGATAATAGAAAGGTGGTGGTTTTTGATGATCTTATTAACGCTCCCCAAGCAGTTCAAAACAAAATCGCCAATCATTATACAGATGGTCGACATCATAAAATTTCCCCGATCTATCTGTCCCAGTCCTACTATGATGTTCCTCAGAAACTACGGCAGAACTGTTCCCACATGATTTTGTATCCACCAACGACTAAAAAACATTTAAATCTGATTGCGCAAGAAAACCTAATAGATCCGGTTCTTTTTGATAAACTTGGTCCATATGAATTCTTATTTTTAGACAAAGAAAAGAAAAGTGTTACTAAGAACTTTGATGAGACTTTTTAAAAATTATATGTAATAAGAATAACAGAGTATGGGTATTTTTAATAATATCAGAAGATACAGTAATGTCGATATATCTGAATATATAAAAAAATTTAATCAACAAGTACAACAAGGAACCGGTTTGAAATTAGATGTCAATAACAATTACGATATTCAACAAAAACGTCTTGTAAATGTTGGTAAAGGAGTTGATAGCGATGATGTGATAACAAAACATCAGTTGGAAAATGCGTTATCAACAAAACCAAATCCGACAGACGTTATTCTTGTTGATGGATCGACTCATATGACCGGTGATTTAGATCTTCGAGGAAACAGGTTGATTCTTCCCGGAGAGATCGATATGAACAGAAAACTTATCACCAATATGGACACGGATGAAGATGATGATCTGTCCGCTGTCAATATGGTGACTCTGAAAAAATTTCATCCCAACGCTCCTGAACCAACGCATGAAGTCGTGAAAAATATCGATCTGAAAGAACGTTTCAATGTTGTCCAATCGAAACAACAGACTTATCACGATTTAGGAGCAAATTATAACAATCTTGTCTCTTACAACGATGTTAGGAATATTTTTTTATCTCGCAAAGAGACGTTTCCGATGGAGACTAGTTTGGATATGGGAAACAATACGGTTTATAATGTAAAGGACCCGACGCTCGCCGACCAAGGGGCCAATAAAAGATACGTGGATCATATAATTTCCGGTAAATTGAGTAATCCGTCCGGTGAAGATTTCGATATGTCAAACCATAAGATTATAAATTTAGAAGATCCTCAAAACAGTTCCGATGCATGTAATAAATCTTATGTTGACGGCGCTGATAAAAATCTTGATCTCAAGATAGGTGATGTGGTAGTTCATACGATAGAAATAGAAGAGAAGCTTAAAAAATATATTGACGAATCGCATATCAGCAGCTCGTCAAATTTGAAAGATGATTTTAGATACCTAATGGAAAATGTTGACGAAAGCTCTTCCGAGCATAATATAACCGTCACCGGTATAGTCGATTTGGTGGAGTCGCCGCATACGTTAAACAAAAAAGTCTACAGTCTTTTATTACACAAACATCCGTTAAATAGCTACGCCTCAAGAATCGGTTTTAATATGTATAAATTACCAAAGGGAGAATATACCGTTTGTATTGAATTTATTCCGCCTACAATGAGCGGTGTCAGCGTCGATGTTCAATCGACTTCTCTCAATATAAATAAACAATCGACAAAAAACTTTACGGATTACAGTAGAAGCATTATCAATCTACATAAGTGGGATATTTCGCCGCCAGAATATATTATGGTCGATTTAAAATGTAGTGGCTCGCCAACATCAGCTTCGCAAGCTCAAGCTTACCTAACGATATACGGAATAAAAGGAAACCACTCAGATGTTCCGGCCAGTGTTTACGATTCTCCTTATATTTTGGAGAGTAGGAAAATGGTTATGCAGACCGATCTGGATATGAACAATCACGCAATTCTCAATTCACCAAGTCCCAGCGGTGGTGCGTTTGTAATTCACGGTCTTTACAATAGAACTGCGAATCAGATATTTGCTCTATTTTCAGGAGATGAATATGTTATGGTTCCGGAAGTGTAAAATTGTAAAATGTTGCGTTAACATTCTCGATACGCTCGAAACATACCCTCATACTGCCGTGTTGATAAACAATGTAATAGGAAGAGGAGAGGGTGGTAAGAAACAGGTCTGTCACTTGACTAACGATATCGCTCTGGAAGAATGTGATGAATTTCGTGTGAGAATACAAAGTTTACAAGGAACTACCATCAATAAATGTTTGGTAAGTCTGTGGTTTGAAACGACTTAGTCGACTTTACGCGAATTAAAATTTATTATACGCTACGTATAATAAATTAGATGATCTTTCAGATCTTAGCGTGTTCAAGCGCTTCTACGACCTCTCTTGCGATTTCTCGAGTTTCTCTTAACCATTGAGGAGATAAATCTTGAAAGATATGCTCATTTATAAAAGAGACAAGAAAGAAAACGCTTGCAATCATTTTATGTTTAAAATTATAATAATAAAATTTTAAAATATGAAACAGAAACAAGATATTTTCACATTTAATCACATCGATACTTCGATCGATGAGACAAGATTGTCAGAGATTAAGGCTCTTTACAGATTTTATCATAAAAAGTGGTGGTGTTACAAAAAGACTTTTAAACGTCTCAAACGGATGAATCTATTCTGTAAACTGAGTAGTTCATCTCTTATCACAGTCGGTACAATCGCCGGCGGAGTTACACTAAACCCAGTTATACTAGGGGTTATCTCCGGCGCGGGTTTGTTAATAAAAACATTCACCGATTATAAAAATTATAATCGAAGGATTGAAATGAGTAAATTCGCACATACAACATATCAGAAAGTTTTGGTTGACTTACGTTCTTGTCTGCGAGGAAAACATTTTAACCACGATTCGTTTGTGAGCGATATGAGGTTGATTGATGATGTTATAATTGATCTTTGTCCAACAATAAATAATCGTGTTGAAAAAAGATATGATGAAAAGTTTTCATAAAAAAGTGCAAAACCCTGGTCGGGGGGTGCTCGGTTGGCTGTTTCTGTGCCTCACCGAAGTGAGGACTTTTCCCGCTGACAAAGCGGGTGTCACCCCATTTTATACCTCTGGGTGAGGTTAAGTTCTCCGAAGAGATCTTTGAGCACCCCCCTGTTATCAGTTGGGCCGAGGCTGGTTCACCAGAGCGTAGTCAACTGACTCAACTACACTGCTACCCCGTGGGTCTGACATCGTATGAACCGTAAGCAGGGTTCTGACAGTGGCCAACCGTCTCCCCCCTGAGTTCTATCGAATTACAGACTTATTAATATATATGGTTCGATCGACTTATATATTAACGACCGAATTATCGCGCTCACACATGTGGTACGTGTAAAGTGTCACGCGCGTTTCACGCGTGACTGCGCATGCACTTTAGAAGGTTTCACACTTGAATGAACACGTATGCTAATGCGATGCAATTCTCGGAAAAGATGAATAAATTAAGACCGATTTCTCGGAACTCGAAAGCGCTTGTTAATCACAAATTTGGTCTTAAAAATAATACGTACTTTATAGAAGAATGGAAAAGCAAGAATTGAAACCTAAAGTTACGGTAAAAGATCTCAAAGCTATGGCAAAAGAGCAGAAAATTAAAGGATGGCATCTGATGCGAAAAGCCGAACTGATCGAAGCTTTACAAACTGTTGAACAACAAGAACCCACGAAGCCGCCAAAAGCTGGAAAACAGCTTTGCCCACACGGAAAAAATAAATACAGTTGTAAGGAGTGTTCGGGATCAAGGATTTGTGAACATGATAGACAGAGGCATGTTTGTAAAGATTGCGGTGGAAACGGAATCTGCATTCACGGGAAAAACAAATACTATTGCAAGGAGTGCTCGGGAAAACAGATTTGTGAACACAACCGTGTAAAATATTCTTGCAAAGAATGCGGTGGAAACGGAATCTGCATTCACGGAAAAAACAAACGCTGTTGCAAGGATTGTAGGTAGGAATGAAGCTTGAATATTTTTCATTTCTTTTACTAGAAATGAAAAAAGTCGTCTTAAAGAAATAAATATGTAGTTATAACAACATGCAACTGACAAAGATTTCAGATTTTATTGACAAAGATACTCTTATTTTTCACGAACCTGTGAAACACACAGTGAAAAACTCCAGTTTGGAATACCAAAGGATTAAAATTGAAACTGATTACCTTAATAATGAAAAAGGACCGTTAGTAGTTGAATCACCGTTTCTTTTCAGTTTTGGAGTGACTGAAAGAAGGTGTCAAGACGGGAGTGAACTAGCTGGTTACACTATACCAGTTTGTTTATGGAGTAAAGACGATAAACCGACACCGGAAGAAAATGAGTTTTATGATTTCTTAGAAAGTCTCTATGGTATGTGTTTCACACATTTAGAAGGTGTGTATGGTGGTGAAATAGCTGATAAATTAAATGAGTTTTTATATTACAAGGAGATTGAGAAAACAGGTAAGTGGGGTAATAAGTTTATGAAGAGAGATAAAACAACTCCACCGGTGTTTTACGCTAGACTTATGTATTCAGAAAAGACAGATAAAATTTTTACATTATTCAGAACGAAAGGAAATGATAAAGTCGATCCGTTCGACTATCTTAATTCATATTGTCATGTCAAAATGGCTCTGTTAATTGAAAGCATTTTTATTAGCGAAAACGTCGTTTCAATTCAAATGAAGGTTCACGAGGTATATGTTAAACCTCTAAAACAGAGACAACCACTGTTAGCAATTCAAGAAAGCGATGAAGAAGAAGATTAAATATCTGTTTATTTTTCATTTCTTTTTACTAGAAATGAAAAAAATCGTCTTAAAAATTAAATATGGTAATATAACAACATGCAACTGTTAAGTCCTTCAAAAGTTTTAGAATATTCATCAAATATTATTTTCCATAAACCGGTGAAAAACAGCAAAACCGGTTTTGAAATAATTAAAATTGACACCAATAAAGGTCCACTAGTAATCGAATCGCCATTTCTTACAATTTTAGGTGTAAAAGAGACATATAGTCAAAACGAAAGTAGTAAACTACTTGGTTACACCATTCCTGTTCGCTTATACGGTGAAGAAGGACGAAGTCGAATGCCAACGGAAGAAGAAGAAAAGTTTGTTGATTGTATGGTTTTTATTAGAGACATCTGTAGGCGACATTTAAAAGGTGTTTATGGTGAAAAAATAGCTAATAAAATAAAAGGTATTTTTTATGGTTTTCAGTTTGAAGGTATGGGTACAAGAATTACTGGGGGTTCAATAAGATCTGAAATGTTTAATGTTAAACTTCTCAAATATTCAAAACAAAGGGATAAAATTTTAACAAGAATCGCAATGAGAAAGCTAGAAAAAGTCAAATTGGCTCTGTTAATCGATAGTATTTATATCAGCAAAGAAGAAGTTTCATTTCAAGTTACGGTACATGATATATATGTTAACCCACCAAATTCACCACTTACAATTCCTGAAGAAAGCGAAGAAGATGAAGTTTTTTCTTCAAACTGTGCTGTGTTAACAATGTGTATCGATTAAAATATATACCGCATAGTATGGAGTGACGACAAATTATTATCGACATTTCGTCAATAATATTACATGTGTCACTAAATTATAATGATCAAAAAATTAACGATAAATCACCATAATGTTAACGACTGTCACCAAATTATAGGGGATTTATCGTTAATTTTTAAAAAGTGACCTATAGTCCCTTACATAACTACTACTGTGAAAAGGTATCTACCGCCTGTCATCACATTTGTGATGCGAACACAATAGCTATATATTTCTATTTTTTAAAAATGTCATTTTTTTTGCAAACGGGTATATATATATATATATATATATATATATATATATATATATATATATATATATATATATATATATATATACAATTATGTATACAATGTGCCCTCCCGGTTGTTACCATAATGGCTTTATGGCAACTCCTGAACTTGGGCACAGGATGTACGGTATATACATATATATATATATATATATATATATATATATATATATATATATATATATATATATATATATATATATATACCTGGATTTTTGAAAAGGGGGTCCACGAACATTACAGCAATTTCACTACAAATAGCCCAAACAAGGGCTTTTATGACCCCAATCAGCCCGAAAATTACAGAGTCTTTTCTTCTCTCGCCCCACGCAACCTTTTCCATCTTCTCTCTCTTCTCTGTGATTTTCGGGCTGATTGGGGTCATAAAAACCCTTTTTTGGGCTAGTTTTACTGAAATTGCTGTAATTTTCGTTGACCACCTTTTCAAAAATTCAGCTAGATATTTCAAGCAAATGCTGTGGAGTGTTCCAGAAAGCGCTGACTTTGGCCGGAGATTGCTTTTTGGTACTTTTCCTGATCATTGTCGCCAATTCATTAACCGTTTTACTCTTTTCCCTTGATTTATCATTCGCCGGCGAACGATGAATTGGCATGCTCATTATTAGAAGGGAAAGCCCTCAATCGACTTGACATAAACACTATCCATCTATTAGCATACGGTCATTTCTTATAAGCTACTAGTTGAAAGATGCTGTTTTAACTGTGTTAAATTTTCTTTAGTTTAGCTGTGCCCTGAATGTATCTGAAAGCGACTAAATTAGAGTAAAAAAATGTGACATTTCTATGTGCACCTCAGAAGTAAGAAATTCAATGCAAACAAGACAACTTTTCACAAAGATATAAAATAAATTGCACTGGCCACAAAAAGCAAAAATCTCATGAAGGTTAACAGTCTCGTATACGCCAAACATGTTTCTAAAAGAACTAAAATAATGACAATAAGGCTGGTTCAAGGCATTTTGCTAGCATTATATTGAGACAGGGGCCACAAATATTTGAATTTGTGTCACACATGCATATTATCTGATTGAATTTGTTAAAGCAAGGCTCTAGAAATTTCAAGTACGTTTTAACAATTTCACACTTAAGGCGAATGAAAAGCATTTAAAAGAATCTAGTTAGGCTGAAAATGGCATCCTAATTGCTGACAGTTCACGACAAGTTGCTCTCGGCAAAAGTGACAAAGCTTTGCAATGAATTCGAAATTAACAACCAAAGCACTTAAGTCTTATTAACCTTTTAGTAGGTCAAACGATACGGTTTATAGCAAACGTTCGCCGCAGATAAATCTAGAACCCAGAATGGGCTATCTAAGGCACTATTGCTTTAACTAAACACAGAAGAAGCTGTTTTATGCCTTGCACGGAATATACTAAACAGATGGATCGACATACCTGACAATAACAGCTGATCAGCATTTGTCAACAACAACTTGACCAAGCCGGAAATCACACAATAAAATTCCTGTGCAGCAGTAAAAAAGCTTCCGGGAAACTGCCCATAGTTTTTCCATGATTATCACAAGCGAAATATCATCAAATAACTCGAAAAAACTCACGCTCTTGGCAAGTAAACATCCACAAACATTTGTCTTCGCAGTAATTTTATTCGAGTTCCCGGATGTAGACTCGCATTTGACAGGGGAACACATTCTCTTGCCTTCAAAACAAATTTTTACTAAGTCTGTGGCTGGGGTCAAAATTCACCAACAATTCGGCTGCTGTCTAATAGATATGACCCGTAGAAGCTCCTTTTTGAGGCCAGAGACTTGTTACCGCCAAGAACAAAGCGCCAATATCCGTAACCTTTTCGTCTCGGCCCGAGATCAAAAGTGGAACCCGTTTAGCCTCAAAAGAGACGAAATACAGTAAGATATCAGGACGAGGACAGACTGTGCCAATCGCCAGCTTTCTTTCCCTCACGGGACTTAATGATGTCCTCAGGAAAACTTTGTTCAAGGCGGCCAAAAGGAAATCTACTGAAAATAACCGACAAAGTAAGCCACTGATTTCTAGCGCGCGCACTGGCTTCGAAACGTTTGAGTCTGTCATAGTAGAGAATCATGGGAAGTAACGAAGGGAGGGGCTGGGGGGGGGGGGGGGGGGGGGGTCGTTTGTTGCTTTTAAGATAATTTCAATCTGTGGAGTGTTCCAGAAAGTGCCGACTTTGGCTGAAAATGGCTTTTTGGCACTTTTTCCAATCGTTGTCGTCAATCTATCGAGATATATACCTGGATTTTTGAAAAGGGGGTCCACGAACATTACAGCAATTTCACTACAAATAGCCCAAACAAGGGCTTTTATGACCCCAATCAGCCCGAAAATTACAGAGTCTTTTCTTCTCTCGCCCCACGCAACCTTTTCCATCTTCTCTCTCTTCTCTGTGATTTTCGGGCTGATTGGGGTCATAAAAACCCTTTTTTGGGCTAGTTTTACTGAAATTGCTGTAATTTTCGTTGACCACCTTTTCAAAAATTCAGCTAGATATATATATATATATATATATATATATATATATATATATATATATATTTATATATATATATATATATATATATATTTATATATATATATATATATATATATATATATATATATATATATATATTTATAGCGGAGCTTTCGCCGGGCCGAAGGCCCGGCTGCGCAGCTCCATACTCATAGAACCGATGCCCGCATTTTTCATGGTCATGGCTAGCGGAATGTTTCGCGGGCGCGTGTGTGTGGCACCCGAACGCGCCCGCCCCCCGTGTTGGGCAATTTTGAAACCATGGCGAGGCTGTGTTTTTCGCGAGGCTACATGGCCAATGTGACGTGAGCTCGCTAAACACGTCAGTTGGAGCTGTGTTTAGCGGAGAAAACCGTTTTAAAGTATTTCCCTGCATTTTTTCGCGGTTTGCTACTCAAGACAGGTTTCACATTTTTCAAACAGTGGTCAAGACCGCATTTGAGGCTGCGTAACTCTGCAAATCAAGCGTTTTTGGAGGAATATAGAGCTAAGTGCTTATTTTTAAACCTGATTTCGTTTTAAATTGAAGCTAGTAGCTCGTCGAAGCATTTGTTTACAACTAAACTCTTTTGAGTTTAATTATTGTGCTTCCGACCTTTTCGCCTTAGTTTAAAAGCTTAATATCATTAGTTTACTGTTCTATATTGTGCAATTTTTTAGGTTATATGTTGGCTACACAGCCGTCAGCTCGGTAAAGACTTTAAAAGTTGGATCTTTCGCAGTGTTTAGCGGAGCAGTAAAGTCGTTATTTCCCTGCATTTTTTTCGTGGTTTGCTACTCAAGACAGGGATAATTAATTAATTAAGGGATACTCAGAAGCCGCTTCAGTGGAAAAGGAAGAACTTTCAGGGATAAAATCTTGCTTCGAGGAACCCTCATACGTTTTTATCAATGCAGGAGCAATGCGGGAAGATGTCTTGTTTTTATTACGGATTTCGGATTTCAGAACCGAAGAAGCGGAGTTTTAACGAATTTCCAAGCGGTCCAGTGACTTAAAGGTGAAATAAATCACATTTTTCGATGGGAATTTATGTTGATATCAATTGTTGATTGACTTTTCCTTTGTGTCCTCTTAAATTTTGGAGACATGTTTATGAAACGTGCTCAAATTAAGTCGTGTTTGTTATCTTGAATTTCATCGAGGACAGCTCTGCCTTGATGCGCTATTAATGGTATACGTGTTTTTAAACATAAACTAATGTAGATTTGAATAACATTTTTCGAAAGAAGATTGTGTTGTCCATTTTTATGTGTTTCTTCATTCATTACATAGATTGAAAAGCGATTTTATGTAAACAAAACAAGACTTAGATTTTCTGTCAGGCTTCACTCGCGTCGCCTTATGCAAATATGTTTGTGTATTTTTGCAATTTTGATTTCCAAATCAGTTTCTCGGGCAATTTTTGACAAACACAAACTGTATTTTATTCGGAAAGTAGTCGTACTAGTTATTCTAGACAGAGAAAAGTTGTTTTTGTGAACTTTGTACTGTGCAGACTGTCGGGTAATACTGTTTTTTGAGAATTGCTAAAATTGAAAAATAGCCCGGTCGTCAATCTTTAAAATCCTTTCACCTTAGTTAAGTTTCACCTTAGTTAAGCTTGTTCCTTTTCTCCAGCTCATTTCGATTTTTACCGTAATTTGTACTTGCAAGAACCTGTTAATTTAACATTCCAAACCGAATTTTTGAACAAACTTGAAAACAGATTAAGTGAGAACGAAATTTTATCCTGCGAAGGATTTTTATCTTTGGCTAAAATAATACCCACGCAATGCGTGGACTTTCTTCAGGGAAAACCCCCGGTTCAGACGGATTACCTCAAGAATTTTACGCTAAATTCTGGGATCTTTTGGGCCCTATTCTGTTCGAAATTATAAATTTAGTTTGGAAAATAATTCTCTCAGTGATTCAATGGAAGGAAGCGTGATTAGATTACTTTACAAGAAAGATGATAACAAAAACCTCAAAAATTGGTGGCCCGGCCATTTCGCTACTCAATGTTGATTACAAAATTTGTTCAAAAGCTCTAACAGACTTTCAAAAGTGTTACCCTCGATTATTTCAAGAAGATCAAACTTGTTCCGTCCCAGGTAGGACGATTTTTGAGAATTTATTTCTCTTGTGTGACACTCTAGATTATATAAATATTACCAAGTATCTCGCTGAATATTGATCAAGAGAAAGCCTTTGACAGGGTAGAAAAACATTGGTAAACTTTTTACCAATGTTTTAAGTCGTTTTGGATTTTGCCCTAATTTCCAGCGTCGATTTCTACATTATACTGTCAAGCAAATATGAAAATTATAGTTAATGGTTTTTTGACTAAAGAAATTCCACTCGAGTGGGGGGTGAGGCAGGGAGATCCCCGGTCTCCACTTTTGTACGTTTTATGCGCAGACGTTTTGGCTACCAGTATAAGAAAGGATGATACTATTGAAGGTGTTCTCCTTCCTGAAGCCTGAGGAAAGCGTTTTAAAATTCACCAATGAATGCGGATGACTCCACATGTTTTATAAACGAAATTTTTTTCTCTAGACAAATTGTTTACCTTACTTCACAAATACCAGACAGGTACAGGGACTAAATTAAATGTGGCAAAGAGTACAGAAGCCATGAAGTTAGGAGCTTGCTGCTCACGTCCGGACACTCCTTATGGCCTGACATGGGTGTCAAGAATGCGAATCTTGGGTGTCTGGTTTAGCAATGGTACTGCAAATGTGGAACCAGATAACTGGTTACCACGCCTTTCCAAGCTGGTTTAAAATTTGAACCTGTGGAAGGGTGTGGGGTGTTTTCACTCCCACCCTATCGGCACTACTCAATACTAGGTTTTTAGTCAATGTTAAGACTATTTTCTTTTACCTAATGGACTTCTGCTGACGACGAGAATGACATGCGAGCACTCTTTTTCATTAAGACCATACTTTATGGTATATGGGTTTTTCGAAACAAAGCAACTTTTCACAATACCCCTACCTTACCCATTATTAAATGCCATTTGCCAGTAAACCTCGTCTAGTGTCTCTAGTCTAAATTCTTCATGCAACTGATCAGTTTTGCGGAAAATGATACCCTTTTCTAGACCAAAAATCTCTGATTACTATACCCTATCCCAGACTAAACTGCCTGAAAACCATACCCTTCACAGCGGCACATACCTATATAGCTCATATATGGGAGTACCCCCCACCGCGAACAAATTTTCTGCTTTGTGGTGTCATCCGAATATTTGTGGAATACAACAGTCAAAGCTTGTGACTAATAATTTAGGTACTGGCAACTCATCATTCATTACCAGAAATGACTAAAGTAATCATGTGCAAACCAGAAAATTCTTTCAAGTGGACCAAACGACCGGAAATGAATTTTATAAATAATCCCTTATGGACTAGACTTTCAAGTGACTGTAAACCGGAACTGACCTTGTATTATTGTAACCGGAAATGACTAGCTTTAACTCAGGATGCCTTGTAACCGGAAATGACTAGCGTCTCAGGATAATATTGTAAACTTTAGGGATTTGTTATTGATAAATAAAACATTTTAAAAGAAAAAAAAAACTTTTGTTGTGTTTAGCGGAGACAACGGTTTGCAAAATCATTTTTCCCTGCTTTTTTTCGCGGTTTGCTACTCAAGAGAGGTTTCACATTTCTCAAACAGTGTGCTTTTGTGGAATTTGTGCAGTCTAAATGTAATGTGCAGACGGTCGCGTAATAAGCTTACTGTTTTTGAGAATTGCTAAAATTGAAAAATAGCCTGGTCGTCAATCATAATTCTAATTTTTCTTGTGCTTCCGACCTTTCACCTAAGTTAAGCTTATCAACAGCGTTTCTGTTCAGAGAGCTCCGCTGTTAGGCTAAGCCTATCTATATATATTAATTCAACACATTGATACACTGCCCAAATATGGTCAAAAAGTTATCGATATGCGTTATGTCTACATAACATATAACCAGCGATGGCGGTAAATTTCGCATTTTGAAGGAAAGTGGAAATGATTGCTGCCTGCAATTTCGTGTTTTTTGGCGAAAAAGTGCGTGAACTATTAGTTAAAAAAAGGGAAAAGAAAGAAAAAAAGAGAAGAAAAGAAAAGAGAAAAATACTGTTCACATGATTGGACAAAAAAGGCGCGAAATTTTCGCGTTGTCGCGGTCGCAGTGTTGTTTCTTGGCGTAGCTGAATGAAAATTGGTTCAAAGTTTAACCGCTCGACAAGAAGTGAATGAAGGAGCACAATTTTCGTGAAATTACTTTGGTAATCACCTCTGGAATATGATATAGAGTTGATGTTTCCTCAGAAAAGTTTCTGATCTCGTCATTACGGCTGTGGGAGCTAAAAAACGAGCATTCCAAGTTTGTAAACAACATTGATCGACTCAGCTCGTATTTCGATGTTTGAAAATTTGGTGCTTATGGAAGGGACTATCTAAAAAGCCAAATCAACTACAGGTACGATGTTTTAACCGTTTCTTGTATCCTTTAGCTGTGAATTTTTGTAAGCTTACTGTCCACGCTGCAGTTCTTTCCGACTTTTCGCCGCTATGTTTAGGTTCATAGCCGTGTGTTTGTTCAATTTGTTTTGATTCTGAATTGAACTTTTTAAGATACGTAACACTTGTAACTATGACATTCTACGCCATTTTACTGTGTTTTAATTTTTGTAGTTACTACTCTGTCCCGTTCTTTGAGTAGACGAAAGCTCTTCGTAGAAACTGTCAACTGATTGTGTACGCTAAATTAATTTTAGCTTGGCAAAAGTTTCGGCATTCATTGCTTGTTGTTTAAGAAATGGTATGAGGTAAAAAATTGTAGTTAGCCTTTTTACTTAATGAAAGGTTGTATATCTCAATGATTTTTTTCTCGAAACTGTGATTTATTATCAATGTGTTGAATTACAAAACAGTTATAGTGTTCAAGCTTGCACAATATTGATAAAGGCGCCACTTTCATTCATGAACTGTGTGATGTTGCAAGTTTCGCGCGGTAAAACATCTGTAAGCTTTTTTTTTTTTTAAATAAAAGGCTAGTCGGCGATATTTTTTCTTCAAACTGTGCTTTGTTATCAATGTGTTGAATTATAAAACTATTATAGCGCTCAAGCTTGCGTGATATCGCCTAATTTTAGCCGACGAGGCCATAGGCCTCGTCGGCTAAGTATTAGGCGATATCATGCAAGCTTGAGCGTTATAATAGTTAAATATATAACTGTTTCCAAAACGTTTGAGCGCCCAAAATATATCATTATATCCATATATCCAGCATTGTTTGTGAGATCCATTTTGCTGTAATGTATAGCACAGACTTGCTCGACTTGTGCTGGAAAGAACTCTTCGTTCAGTCAATAGGCCTCTGGTTGTATATTAATATTAACGACGTAACACTCAATGCCGGATAAATGAATATAATGGTATATTTTGTGGGGTTCAAAATATTGGCAAACAGCTCCCAGAGTTCCTATCTTCCCGATACTGCTGCTTTCACCATTTGAGCTTTCATGGTTTTGGTCACAAGAAACTTTCTTAGGGAAAACAATTTTGGTTTATAATTCGTGATTTTCAAATTTTGCCCTGTATTTTTAGTTTAGGAGACTCTGGTAGGGAATACCAGAATTTTCTAATCCCGGGTTTCGAATATGATAAAAGGGGCCATAGGTGTGGTTCAGTTTTGTCCAATGAAGATTTCTTTTGGGTGTGTAATTTCAATACAACATAATTCTTGCATAGAATACATTTCTATCGGATCACCAGTGTGCGCATTCCTGTGTTAACTTTTAGCTCTAGCTTGGTTTAAGGCGGTACTAGAAACAAAGGGTTTGGTTTCTTGCGCGTAAGATCAGATTTTCGAGTTCAAAATGGTGTCGTGTGCTTTTTGAATTATAAATGGAAAGAATAAACCCTAAATTTAAGCACCAGATGCCTTATCCAGTGGAAGTCAGAGAGCTTAAAGCGAAGAAATTCTTCTACAAGGACAAATTGTTCTTTTTTTTCAAAGCGAAGGGAAATCGGCCATCCCACTGAAATTACCAGTCGAGCTGTATACTTTCTAGTGATTTTCAAGTGCTTCTGGGAATGCATGTCAAAGTAAATTACATTCATGTAAATTTACATACGAAAATAATGTTTCGATTGACCTATTCTCGATAATATACTCCAAATTGAAGAAACGTTGTCGGGTGAAAAGCATAAACCATGAACGATGCGACCCAAAGGTTTACTGGGAAATTGGAAAAATTAATCTTCGTCTGTCACAGAATACACATTTTATTAACACAGGATGCATAAATCCATGCTCTTAAATATCTCAAACAAAGAAAACATATTGATTATCAAGAAATGGAATATTACTAGCTTGCCAATGCTGCCTACCCAGAATCCCATTCGGCCTCATCGTTCATGGTTTATGCTTTTCACGGGTCAAGGTTTCTTCAATTTGGTGTATTTAGGTAGGCTAGCCTAACAGCGAAGCTCCCAAGCACTAGCTAATTGTATTGACCTATTTCGCAATTTTCAACCATTTCAAACTGACCGAAACTAACAACCAAACGCGTAGCAAATTAACACCAGACAGATGATTGACAAAACAGTTCTACTCGTTCTAAAATGATTATTTTCACTAATTTTGGGTAAAATATGGTAGCCGAGTATCGTGAATTACCCAAAAACTGAAGTTTAAAGACAAATACTGCACTAGAAACGCACTAGAACATTTGAAATATTAAGTAAACGCTTATAGTAACTTCTCATCGTATAAGTTTGTCGCTGGTCAGCCCACTCTTCTGTATCAGTGTTAAGCACTTCAAGAGGCTGGGATTTTAAAACATATTTTTAGAACAATTTTAA
Source organism: Cladopsammia gracilis (assembly GCA_022457155.1). Lineage (NCBI taxonomy): Eukaryota > Metazoa > Cnidaria > Anthozoa > Scleractinia > Dendrophylliidae > Cladopsammia > Cladopsammia gracilis. Next base: position 579,532 of record JAJGOT010000437.1, on the reverse strand, counting down.
AATTCGACTTAGTATTTTATATAGCATTTTAGATGATTACTTTTTAGATATTTGATTTATCAGTTTATAGCAGATTTTTGTTTTTATAGCGGAAGCTCCTTCGCGGTCGAAGGCCGCGAGAGCGGAGCACCATAGTTGCAGAAAATGGGCAAATCTATGCGAGTTTATTTGATGGTTGTTTTTGTCCCATGGCAAGCGGCAAAATTTGCGGGCGCGTGGACCGGGTAGATTCCAGTCTTTCACGAACATGTCAAAGTTTTTATCAGCAGTGTGTGTTCAAGAGCTTTTATATTTCTCCAAGTGAAAACATTACCTGATACGTATTCTTCAAAATCCGGAGAGTCATTTGAAATAGGCATTTGTGACTTATGTTTTTGTATTTCTTATTCCAGGGACAATACAAGATAAGGGCGGATCTGAGAGACGCAGCTGGCAACAGACGTATTTCCTGTGTGGAAGCTGAGGTGGAACTAAGGACCTAAAATTTAATTCTTGTAAGGAAAGAAAACCGTAATAAAATGATGGGTTCATTGAATGAATGGGTCCAATGCCTCAGTCAGAATCCTCAGTGTTTACACTTCTTCCCCGCTCTTATTGTGGTCATCAACATTGAATTACCGTATGTGGCAATCATCTTTTGGGATGAATAACAGAGAAGTGTGTGTGTGTGTTTTTGAAGTTCAACGAAGGCCGAACCAATGCTATCCTTCGCTTTGTTTTTCAATATTTTACAAAAATATAATTGACATTTTTATTAAAGATACTTTTTAGCGATCTTAGGCTATGAAAAAAATATAACTATCAGATGGGATTTTAAACTGGAATTAAAAGGCCTACCTAGCACGACAGTAGAAGAATTGAACCCAAATACGCTACATCTCAAACGAAGAGAATGTTTTTTTTTTTTCTGAAAACACAACGTGCCCTTTAATTCTTAAGCATGCGCGTGTCACATCCCATAAAATATCAACCCCAATCTCGTTCCAAGAGTCCGCGTTACCCTTGTCCAGCGGAACCGGGTAAACGAGGTATGTACTTGGTGTATCCCTTATTATTTTGTATTTGAACACTTAGTTTTTATTTCAGTAGAAAAAGAAGATAAAAACAGCAGAATAGGGAATCGAACCCGGGTCATATGATCTGCTCCATGCACACTATCCACTACACCACCGAGGACTAGCTGCTGGAAACTGTAATTTTTAAGGGATATAAGATAATATTCTCATGTACGCTGCTAGCCCAGATCATATATAAGAACTAACCCTTGGGATACACTGGAAATACTGGAATCAGTGCTTAAACCTAAATACTAAAATCAGTGCTTCAACCCTAGATACTGTAATCCGACCCTAAATTACACTGCAATATATCTAAATACATTACAATAAGGGATACATGAAGTACCATACATCATGATCAGGGACACACCAAGTACCTAGGGTAAACGAACAATCGCGACTACTGGTCTGGGGAATGCGGACTCTGAGAACGAGACTGTATCAATGAACTATCGTCTCCACAACTTCGGATTAGTTGTAAGAAGTCGAAATTACTGAAACGCTTAAAAAGAAAAATGAGGCCAACGGATAAGTCAAATTTTAGCGTCTGATCAGTTTTCAGTGCCGAATAAAGCACCTAATGAAGAAACGTTTCTTCCCTTGCCATAAAACATAAAGATCGTCTTAAAATGGTGACTACTTTATTAACATCTTAACGAATCCCAAAACATCCAAGAAGAAGAAAATATAATCAGCACACTAGAGAGAAAGTTGCCGACAACTATCTTTATTCAACAACGAAAATGAGTCGACGACTATCAGTGTTTGATACAGCTTTTCCACACCCTAAAGGCAAAATTGTTGATAACTAGCGAAAGCTTTCTAACTAACGGTTCAGTTCGCATCTCAACTTCGTTTCCAGTGCTAGCCGCGCGGCTACAGATGTGCTTATTTGTTGGGCAACTCCTCAAATAAGCGCCTGGGCGTTTATTTTTAATTTCGGCTAAAAGGGTGGGCTTATTCAAATTTCATTCAACCAGCTTTATTGCTAAAACCAAAACTATAAAAGAAACAGTAACAGAAACATTAATATTGCTGTTCTTGTGTTCTCGTTCTTTTGGCCGGGCAGCATGAGAAGTGCTTCTCGTCCTCTTTGTCATCCTCGTCGATGATATTGATATCATCGCAGTTCTTCTGGTCTGACATTGTACGAACTTCAAAGGGATTGTCTCTTTCTTCGAAGAGTACACTACACAAACCCTTTAGTGACGGGGAAGGGGGTGGGTGGGGGGGGGGGGGGTTTGGGGGGGCTTATTTCCAATTTCGGCTAAAAGTTTGGACGCTTATCCTAGGGGGCGCTTATTAGAGGGTGGGCACTTATTCGAGGAAATACGGCGGGTAAGTTGTCGACAACTGTCTCACGGACTAGGGAAAACGGGGTATCGCCGATAAAACTGCTGCGTTTGTTATCGACAACTAAAGTAGTTTTCCTATTGAAAAGGAAAACTGTTCGGTTGTCGATAACTATTGTTTAAGTAAGGTTTGACTATTACTTACTTTATTTACGATGCTACTGAAGGACGACAACAAATGTTTATTCTTTTTAGGTTCGTTATCGATACCTTTCTTCACAGACTGACTTTGTGGTTATCGACAACTTTTTAAATAGTCCAAATAGTCTAGTCTGTCGAGGCCCTAAATCACAAACTAGTTTTTGATAATGTTTAGCCTCTGATTAGCCATCAGATCAGTTATCAGCGCCGATCATAGCACCCAGTGACAATAATTATTTTCCTTTACCATAAAACAAAGTTAAGACCCATTCAAAAATGGTGAACAACTATTAACAAAAGTAACTGGTGGCAGAATGCCCAAGAAGAAAGAAAGATACACTAAATCACAAAGTGGTTTTTTTGTTTTTCTCACGTTATCTTTAGTATTCACTACTGATAGCCTTTAGCTAATCCTTATATTTAATCTCCATACACTACAATCAACTTTTATCGTAATTTTATATCAGAGCTCTTTGGTGACTATCTTGGATGGAGCAAAGAATAGTGTCGAGATAAACCACAGGTTTACCATCCTCGGTTTGGTTGGTGTTCTGTGCTTTAATGATGGCATGGGTTAACAAAGAAGCCTCACTAAAGAGAAAGTTTAGGGCTTAACAACTTTTAAACATGAAATGAAAACTTGCTTGGTTTCTCAGTGTTTATTTTGGTAATTTTAGGGATTGCGAAGGAGCTTTTCTTGAGAAAAACGGTTGATTCAAACATCATTACAAAAAATCGCTTTTGCAAACCTGAAATCACCAAAATTGACACAGAGAAACAAAGGAGAACAATATAGAAGCAATTTTGAGAGTTTAGTTTCGCTTTTAGTTTCGCTTTTAGTTAGACTTATTTGATAACCAATGGAGCCATTGTAAAAGGTACAGCAGAACAGTACTCAATACAAAGCGAGAATGGTACTGTAAGTCCGGCTTAGGAAAACAACCAACACAGTGACTCGTGTAAGTACAATAAAATCAATGGCGCCAACCATTTCTCTCCTAGATTCAAACACGAATTCAAGTGTAATTATTTTTATAAGTTTGAAACCGTGGATGAAATTCAAATTGTGGTCATTTAAATGGACTATTAATCTTTACACAATATACTGAATTCGCTCGGTAATAGGTCCATGATAACCGTCACGTCACCAAACGAGGGAAAACCTAAGGAGGAAAAATGTTTCTTAGAATTCTTTTGTAAGGCCGTCATCTTCTAGTACCCATATAGGACATTTTTAAAACAACTTTTCCCTCGTTAGGTTTTCCCTCGTTTGGTGACGTGACGGTTAACATGGACCTGTTACCCTGAATTCTACACGCATTTTGATTGGCCATTACCCATGATCTATTAGAGTACAGACGCACAGTTGACGTCATAAAGTACGTAATGTAAGTCATACGCGCATTTTGATTGGCCATTACCCATGATCTATTAGAGTACAGACGCACAGTTGACGTCATAAAGTACGTAATGTAAGTCATACGGCACTGTTGTATGCATTGAGCGGTCCTTCCCGTTACGGTGACTCACAACAGTTTCCAGTCCTTACACTTTGGTGGATCAATATACCGCTCTTTATTAGTTAGTGCTACAATAATGGTATCAAACAAAGACAACAAATGCCCAGTCATTGTCGAGGCAACAAGTTATGGTCGTCGTCATGACGTAACAAGTTGTCATAGTAACACTATAACCAGTTAAAAACACCCTTAATGTTAAGTGCTTATAACTCACAAACGATCTCGGTGACCCACATATTTCATTATCGAATTATAATTAGCATGTAAAGATGCAACCTTTTGCACAAAGTTGTATCTTAACATGCTAATTACATTTGATAAAAAATGGGGTTCACACAGATCATTTATGAATTATAAACACTTTAAGTTAACGTTAAGGTTCTTATCACGTGACATTGTTGTTATGGTAACCTATTACATCATAAAGAGATCATAACTTGTTCATCTGATAAAGAATGGTAGTACTGATCCATCAGTGTAAGTGTAAGTGTAAGTGATGGAAAATACTAGGTACTGTTGCGAGCCACTTTAAACTCCTTTTCTATCTTAATTCTTTCGGTTGGAATTCGTTTGTGACTCACTGACCCTTTGACTGCTTGATTGGAAAATTGCTTCATGTCAATTGATGTTAATTTTTCTGTCTTTCCAAAGGCGTAGCAGGGGGGGGGGGGGGGGGTCCTGGGGTGCCAGTGATCCCCCCTTTGTGAGATAATTTTAGTAAAACACAGCGGGGATGTCGACATGACAATCTGGTAAGTACCCTGGGTATGACGCAGTGTGACCCCCTCCCCCCCTGAAAAATCCTAGCTATGCCCCTGCTTTCCATGCCGAAATCATACCATGTAACCATTCAATAAAAAGCTCTTCAACAGCACTGTCTTGTATATGATACCATTTGTTTTCAGTATCTTTTCACATCAGATCAGCCACTTTTGGCAGCGAAAAGACTAAAGACATCTTTACTGAGTAAATTATTCCTTAAATTAGCCATCATTAAGAAATTAGAAGTTTTTACATAGTTATTATTGATGCCGGAATAAAGTGTGTAATTAATCATAAGTTAATGTAAAGGAAGATTAAACAAGAATAGTGTCTTGTTGAACGTCTAATAATATACCCTGGATTTATACTTTATTTTAAATGTTGATGGGATCCGAAAAAAATAAATAAAACACTTAACAAAGGAAGGAAAAATCCTGTTTGAAAAATGACTATCAATAACTCAAAATTTGTTAAAAAATACAGAAGTGGTTAAAACCCATTATGCAAGAAACATGATGTTTTTGGGCCTGCAACCAGTTTGAAAACATGAAAAGCAAACGTCAAATATAAGAGTTATGGCTGCACAACGGTATAAAACTCTGCACAAGCTCAACAAGCTTTATGACATACATTTAATGTAACGATATAAGCTAACAACAGTGAAAAATAACCTTGATAGCCTATGGATATTTATCTGGGAGGGGGTCATATTGTAGGGGAGAGGAGAGAAATAGACTACTTTGAAAAAGTTACTGCGCATTGGACTGTGGGATCGAAAAGGCGCCAAACCTTGCGATGTGTCACCCAGGTTGTTTACCATTTACCCAAAAATTCCGGAAATTTCGGTCAGAATATAAATGCTAAGACAATTTTGGCTCCACCGACCGGAAAATTTCCGAAATAAACGGAACGTCTTGAAAGGTAGTCCAAAATTCCCAACCGAAATTTCCGAACGGAAATGTGTGTACCATTTGCTTTTATCTACCAGTTCAGACCCTGCGCAAGTTTTGATACGTAGACGTGGTTACTCAGCTCGTTTCTGGTGTCAAATGGTAAATGGTACACGCCAATCTCAAACGGAATTTCCCTTTCTGAAGTTTTGCTTACCATTTACACAAACCGTGGACCAACCGGTTTTCCCGTGTAAATGGTAAACAACCCCAGTGTTTCTTGGCAATTGTTCTCAAGTTCGTGATGGAAGTTAGTTCTTTACTTTACCAAACTAAAACGTTTCATAGTTAAATGCGCGGCCACTCACCCAAGGTTACCACTCTTTTTCGAAATGGTCTACAATAAAGGATGTTTCCGGTACCCTAAAAGAGATTTATATTTTGCTCCATCCAGGATGCTACTTCACGGAGATGAGACGTTATTGTGTCTCGAGATCAAGATTAATTTTCTTGGTGGTACAGCTGATCAAAGTTCCCTGGTCATTTATGATTTCAAGCTTCATGTCCAAATGCGGGTTCCAATCATTTTGCTAAAAAATGAGAAGATAATAAACGTCAAGTCTCACACGCGTCACTGGTGGCCCACACGAGCCACAGGTTACCCACACAGCCAGAGCTTAACCCGGTTTATGTAGCAACTACGAATGTTGCTACTCATCCCTGGATGGGATACTAGTCCATCACAGGGTTACCCCACAGCATTTTGTCGCCTGTACCTATTTATTCACCTGGATGGAGAAAGACAATGTGCAGTAAGTTTCTTGCCTAAGGAAACACTACGCCATCGCGCCTCGACAATAAGAGAAGTCGAGTAGTGGAATTTACACAAGTCTCACTCTTTTTGTACACAGCAGATAACACAAGCTTTCATGGTGAGCGCATTGATAGTTATCTTAATTATTAGGATTTCGGTATTGGAATTTAAGGGGTAACGTCTACAGGCGTGAAATTGAAATATATATATATTTTTAAGTAGAACTGGCTTTACTTTGTGTCTATAGTACATTTGTTGTTGTTGCGTGATTTGACCCTAATAAATTCCTTTTTATGGGAATATTTTGATCAGTTTACCAATTTAAGATGATGAAAAATTACCACAGTTTAATAAACGCCGGGCCCCGAATAAACGCCGGGTCAGTAAAGTTGATTATTAAATGAATGCCCGAGAAAATACGAATTTTTATAGACAGAAAACGATAGGAATGGTTAGGTTATATTATAATTGAAGTACCAAAATTTATAAAAAAAAAAAAAAACACCAAACGTTTCGGGCTTTTTTACATACATTTTGGTACTTTAATTTTACCAGTTTTCAAGTTTTTTGATAGGATATGAACTAAAAATTTACCAAAGCTTTTGAGCCATACAAGCATGAGATAACACGCAAATGAAACGCATCGCCTTGCCATGAAAGATGAAATAAAATGAAATAAAACATATCAACCTACCACGTAACTGGGAACTGTGCCGTCTGGCATTGGGTGCACTTGAACACCAGTGACCTGAAAGTTCACCACTCCTGAGATTGTTGGGCATGAAAATGATGAAGCCCCCAACAACTGTCCCAGCTGTTCACAGGAGGCGGTCACTGAACTATTAAAAGGGCACGCAATGAGTACATGAGATTCTTGGGTTAGAAAAAGGCACAGCCTTCAACAACTGTCCCAGCTGTTAACAAGAGGTGGTTACTGAACTATAAAAAGGGTACACAACGAGTACATGAGATTCTTGGGTAACAAAAAGGCATAACCTCCAACAACTGTGCGAGCTGTTCACAAAGGGTAATCACTGAATTAAAAAAGGCACGCAATGACATTGTTGGGTGTGGAAAAAGGCGAAGCCTTAAACAACTTTGCGAGCTGTTCACACAGGATAGTCACTGATCAGAGCTAAAAGAAAAGGCAAACAATGGGTACATTAGTCTGTTGCTTGACGAGCGATGTGCTCCGTTCGACTTTCTACGTAAAAAAGTTAATTAACAGCTAAGGGTATTTCTAACGTGAGTATCACTCCTTCCTTTGGGGAAGGGAACAGGAGGAGAGTGAATGTGAGGAGGAAGGTGAAAAGAAGGAGAGGAAGGCTTTTCCTAAAAATACCATAATATTCTTCAATGTGCAAGTATACTCTCGCATAGACTTAGCACATTTAATTATTTCGCTCTTCTTTGTTTTTGTAGCACAAAGGCATTTAACCGACTTGTGCTTAACTACAGCGCGTTCTAGAATCAAAGAAACCTGAAAGATAATTTCTGACTTTAAAAGAAATGGAAAATAGGTTATAAATCACAAAGAAAAACATGTTGCACCAGTAGGTTTGTACGTAAATACACTAAATATGCAAATGTTAATGTTAAGATTCTGATGCATGGTACGTACAGCTCGTATTAGTGTGCTAATGTTGTCTTACCGGGATTTTAGGGAAGCCTCGATAACATTCTTACATATATACCCTTTTATAACTCCTTTTATTATATTTTTGCAAAACCGCCAAAATCGGCTGACTGGATCGTAGTTGATAAAGCGAATAAAGTAAGCAAGGCTGATACTACTTAGAACATTTAACGCGACAATGACATGATAGAGCCCAAACTGAAACCGTGGACAGCTGTTTCGACCTGGTTGGTCCTCGTCAGCACGGTGTAGCAGCAATAAGACAGAAAAACCAGCGCGAACGCCAATTTTCTACCAAAGTACATGTGGTAATGACCTTAGGTGAGCTCAAAATCAAATGTTTGCCAATTGACCAAAGTCACAACGCTGAATATCATTACCCACCATTCCTTTGGATCGCTGCTGGACGCCAATTTTGGGTCAGGACAGTCGACGTGATGGATCACATTCAATGGCATGCCAAGAAACTCAGAATTTGCCACGAAATCTATCCGTGCAGAGACGGTGTATGTAGAATCCTCGATGGGTACGTTGGTTGTCATAGTGCCCGTAATGTCAAGAACTGCTCCCACATAAAATTGTAGTACATCTAGGTCATTTCCAGTACTTTGGTCAATAATCTGGAAATTTAGTTCCATTGGGTAATTCGCTAAGAAAAACAGTAAATGTATGTCATCGGATCAGAGTTACACAGCAAGTGAAGAAGTTGCAATAAAGCCCCATGCAGCTAAATGTTCTAAAATCTAACATTGTTGTCCAACAATGTGTGAACCTTTAGCATCCCATTAAGTAACAATGCATGTAAGAACTAGGCAATCCTCTGTTGTTCTGCGGCATTTCGCTTTCCCCACATACGATTGTTTAGATTTTCTTGCTGAGAATGCATCAACCTATGGACAATACTTTTTTGAAATAAAATGTACTGAAAAAAAAAAGCGATATTTCTTTTGTGTTACAAGATTTATCCAATCATGAGACTCCAAAACAATGGCCAAGAAAGGCTTCTAATTTTCCATGTTTCCCACATAGAAATTTTGCCGCATTAAAATTCAGAATAGTTTTCACTAAAAGGGAATCAATAAGTAAACTAGAGAGAAATAAATGGGCTACCTAATGAAGTGATAGTAAATTTTCATGTTTTAGCCAATGAGGTGGACCGTTTCAACAATATCACAATTAACACCTTTCTGCATTCCTTGCCGTTGGGTTGCCTAGTTCTTACCAGGACCATTACTTAAACACTTTTAAAATAACTGGTCCCTCGGGAAACAGTGAATTTTGTATTTCGAGAATTCGAGGAAAACAAAATTCACTGTTTCTCGAGGGATCAGTCATTAAGTGATTTGTTATATAGCAACACAAGGTAGTTTGAAAAAGGCACTCGAGGTAAACATCAATCGCATCATATTATCATGCCACCTTTTATCACGGTCTGATCACTTGCGCTAGCGGGCAAATGTTGCCGGCTCATGGACGTCTGCCGGGAAACAGTTTGTTTGTTAGGGACGGACCATTAGAAAAGTGATGGGGGGGGATGGGGAAAAAAACAAAAAAAAATTCGTGCAAGAGAAAATGCCAGGAAAAAAAATTCGTGCAAAGTTCAAGGCAAAGAAAAAAAATTCATGCAGAAGGAGAAGTCCTATTGTGGTCGTTATTTAATATATAAAATCTGCCAAGGAGCCTATTAAAAATAGCGCTCTTGGCGTTTCAAAAATTCAAAACATTCTTGGGGCCTTCCTATACTTTTATTTAAAATAAACCAGTTGAAGCTTATAACAGTGTGTTCTCTGACCCTCGAAATGGCAGAACTAGCCGTATACACAAGAGCGATTTCTTATCTAAGAACAAAAGACGCAATAAGCGTAGGAGAAACATGAAAAAAGGGGGGCAGCCACAGAAAGGGAGATAAATGAAAAATATCTTTAAAACTTCTCAAGCCATCGGCTAACTGACAGCCAGGTCAACGCGTTATCAAGGGCACTCAAATTCATCCCAACACCCGTGACAAACGAAACTAAAACTGAAGGCAAGGACTGTTGCGGTATTTTGAACAATTTGCGAGGCGAATGCGCCTCCAATATATCTTTCACGGCCAAAATATTAAAACTGCATTCATTTCACGTCAAATCGAATTGGATTCCACCGGTTCAACCATCCGTTGCCCTTGAGAGCTATTTGGAGAGTATATACAACTCTCTGAGATTAAAATTACAAAGCCAAAAAATAACTTGTCATGTTAGCGAGATCAAAGCCATCACTGAACTGAAAACAAACTCTGACATAAACCTTAAAAAGGCAGATAAACGGAACAACAACAGTCCTCATGAATAAAACGGACAAATAAGCGAGGCCATAGTGCAACTAAAAAATCATGAGAGAGCACTACCAACCTCTCAAAATACCCATGGTTATAGACACACAAGAGATAGTTAACAAACTTATCTCTCTGCTACATCTGGGCAAGCACATAGACGACATGAGAAAAAAAATGGCTTTTACAAACTCCCAAACCGCCAAGATTACCAATATTCTACACGCTAACGAAAATCCACAAACCTAAACCGGTCAGCAGGCTCATCATCTCGGGCTGTGAAGGCCCTACGGAGAGAATATCTTCTTTTTTGGATAGTCTGCTTAGCCTATCGCTCACAACAACTATCCTATATTAAGGATACAACCGATTTCATCAAATTAATAGAGAAAACTAAAATGGGCCAGGATACAATTTTAGTTTCAATGGATGTCACTACTTGTATACAAACATTCCACAGGAGGAAGGAATAGAAGTGGTGTGCAAAGCATACGAAACTTTCCACAATAACAACTCAACAAACCTCCGATACCCTCACGTTTTCTAAATGAAATGCTTGTTTTAATCCTAAAGGAAAATTCGTTTCCGTTCAATGGCGAAAATTATCTCCAAACTCATGGAACCGCTATGGGAACAAAAATGGCAGTGTCTTTTGCAAATATTTTCATGGCGGAAATTGAAACAAGAATAATTAAACAAAGCAATACGAAAGCAATAGTATGGAAACGCTACATTGACGACATTTTCTCCCTTTGGGACACCAATATACAAGAAGTCAAACTCTTTATTGATCAAGCTAATAGACTCCACCCTACCATTAAATTTACAGCTGAAGTATCAGAGAACAAAATAACTTTCCTTGATACAGTTGTATTCAAAGGGGGCTTAAAAGCGAATCCATCCTGGACATCAAGACACACTACAAACAGACTGAAACCTTTCAATATACACACTTTACTTCTTGTCATCCTCCAGGCGTAAAAATAGGTTTTATCAAAGGCGAAGCAATTAGACTACTGAGAACGAACTCTTCAAAAACAACATTTGAAGAGTGCCTCTCTAACTTCAAACTACGCCTTATCGCGCGTGGGTATCCAAAAACAGTCATAGAGAAGTCACTATCAGGGGTCAATTTTCGCCTTTAGACAGTCGGCCCTGCCTTTTGTCACTACGTACCACCCAGCAGTGCAAAATCTCAAACAAATAGTGATAGACAACTGGAGTTCTATACAAAAACAGCCACTGCTAAAAACCATTTACAAGAAACCTCCGATAATATAATACAAAAGGGGCAAATCCCTCAAAGACACGCTCGTACGAGGAAAAATCTGAAGGCTCCAATGCGACGCAAACGTAACACCACAAAGGGAGTCAGTGTAGGCGTGCCATTTACCATCTATTCACTGGTCAAAAATGGTTTTTAAGTATTACACCTTTTTTAATTGGTAAATGACAAACAAAGCAATATTTGTCTGAAAAAAAAATTCGTGCACAGGGTTCCACCTGCAAAAAAAAATTCTGCACAAGCAATGGGCGAAAAAAAAAATTCGTGCAAGCTGAAAATCCCCCACACCCCCCATCACTTTTCTAATGGTCCGTCCCTTAGATGTCATGTAACAATGAATTAACCAAGACAAGGACAATTTAATGACCCTTTAAGTGTACCGGTATAGCAACTGTTAACAAAACTGGATTATCATTTTTTTAAAAACAAATGTATTTTAAATAGAACATAGCACATGGGTGCAGGGAGATATGAAATTTCTCTTTTAATGTGTTCAACTCGATATCTCGCGAGATCGTCCGAAGGTTGTAGGAACGTTTCCGATCATTTTCCGAATTTTTTGGAAGATTGCCGAAGCTGTCCAAAGATTTTCGACGAAGATTCCGGAAGATGTTTTCGATGCAATTTAGATCGTTCCACATTTAACAAGGGAAAACATGCTCTTCACAGTGAAGATAAAATTGACATCTTCGCATGTGTCGAGATGTGATTTTTCTCAGTTGGAGAAATCCTAATTGTATTTTAAATTGCTTTTAAAATATTAAAAATGGTAAAACTCTCTGGCCGTATTGTTAACAAAGTATTTTTCTAGAGCTATTTTACCTACCAGTGGGACAAGAAAGTTCTTGTTGACCAAAATGAACGCTGATCAACAGTATTACGATTGTGAGCAACACAGACCTCATGTTCAACTGTGGAAATAAAATAGCAGTGCAAATATATAACTAAACGTTTCTTTGCAAAGTTTACAAAAGGATAGTAATTTCGGTGGTTTTAGTCTTAATTGCATGAAGCTTCAAATTAATGCGATTATGCGTCAGATGATCGAAATAGAACAACAATGAAACGAACCACAGCAGAGATAAACATTTAGTCAATTTGAGGGTTTGTCTCGGTGTAAAAACCTGTGACTTTTTTCTTTGTTTTTCACCTTTGTGGTCTTGCATTCCCAGTTGACTCTATTGTTTTATACCATTTGTTTTCTTTCTTTTACGTCCCTCGTGAGTTTGGCGGGTTTTTACACCGAGGATGAGTCAAATTTAAACAATAACGTTGTCTGAATGCCCGATATCAAGCTTTTTATGTGTTTTAAGTATACTTACGGTTTGGAGAGGTAAGTAAATGCACGATTTCCATTCGAAATATTCCAAGAAAATCAGCAGGTCAAAATTTGATCGAACCGGTATTTTTCTATACTGCTACTCCGTAAAAACGTAAATCTAAAATTAAGACGTTTCGTCTTATCTGGGCACCAGAACAATTGCTGCCGTAACTGCTCAACAGTTGTTCTGGTGCTCAGGTAAGATAAAACGTCTTAATTTAAGATTTCAGTTTTTACGGAGTAGTTTTGATCTTAAAATATCAAAACTCGCAGTATACAGGCACAGACGTACAAAAGCTCATAACATATGATATGACAAGTAGCCCGTTCGGCGTCAAAGTAAAAGTTCAACTGAAGCAAATTTGGTTTCGAAAACGATGAATAAGAAACGTGTTAGCGTGACATAAGAACGTATTGTGTGAAATGAGATAGAACTGGATGATGCAATGGGTTAAATTATTGCTTGTCATGAATTGACACGTTGTTTTGTCAAACTCAGAACAAATTGGAACGCATTTTGTTGACCAAATTTAGATCGTTTTGATAGGAAAACGTTTTTTGCATTTTGCATTGTAAAAGTTCAACTAAAGCTAATTTGGTTTCGAAAACGATAAATAAAAAAACATGTCTTAGCGTGACATAAGTACGCATTGTGTGAAATGCGATAGAACTGGATGATGCAAATTGGAACGCATTTTGTTGACCAAATTCAGATCATTTTGATAGGAAAACGTTTTTGCATTGCACAATTTAAAATAAGGCGAGTTGTTCCTCCAAAGCGATGAAATCACTAAAAACAAAGAAACGAGTCCATTTACAAAATGATTGTTTCAATGGTTTATTAGTTTAACCTGAAGCGGTTGTTACCTAAACAAAGTCGTTTCTCTCTGCGTGTGCTGTTTTTTTGTTATTGCAAAAATCTTGAAACCATCCACTATAACCAACCTTGACCCCTTACACTCAAGTGCCTTGAAGAGTAAGCGATAAAATTTAGAATCTGTGTTGGCCGCGCGAAAAAGTATCAACCGGAGGTTTAATGCAGGTGACCGACAGAAAAAACCTTCCATTTTATGAAGCGGGTCATCACCACATATGGCGACGGCCCACTTAATTGCAAGTAATGATTTTATAACGTTGCCCAATTAGTTTTTAGCTATTTAATTTTACATGACAACTTAGGCAAATATAATTGAATACGCAACTTAGCAATTTGGAAAACTGCAAACAAAAAAGGAACTCAAACCATTAAAAAGGATATGCCAAACATAGTCTTCTTTTCAAGGTAATTCCAGGTTGTTCACAAGAATGGCAGAAACATTTTTGGGATAATTCTTCTACAAAACTATAGTTTAGGAAATTCTTTAGTGGTTTCTGGAGCAGAGACTCTCTGCTCCCGAAATTACGAGGTCCTTGAAGGACCTCGTAGTTTCTTAAGTTTTCAGCGATTACAGCCGGATCAAAAAGGTATAATAATTAATCGATACTGCTGAAAAAACGCACATTTTATATTAACTAAGATAAAGAAACTTTTTCAGATTTCAAGATGTCGGATTTTGTTGGCAATAATTATGCGGGAGAGACTGGAAATAACTTTTGTGATTTTTCTTAGCCATCGAGCGCATTAAATTAAGCGGAAATTATGGCGTAAGCAGTATTTATTTGCAAATCTGAAGCCTTCGTATTGTCTACCACGACGGCTTTGGAAGTTTCGCTGCGTAGAAAAATTGGTCTAGAAACGAATGCAGTGGACCAAACCTGTTATAAACATGTTTGTCTGAATACCCAGGATGCTTCATTTTTCTTTAATGGCCTTTTAGTTCTAAACTATAAAAAACTGAACAGAATTCAAAGTTATGTTACTTAATATATATTTTTTGAAGATGTAATCTTAACCTTAACGTAGAAATAACACAGAAATTGATATCGTTTAACGTTGAAAAAGGGCAGGATCTGTAGAAACAAATGGTAAGTTTGTTCAAGGAAAACATAACATTTTCTGCTGTAGCACTAAGATTCGGAACTTTCAAAACTTCGCTCCTATAAATTAAATTCGACGTGACATAGGTGATTCGGAAAAAAAAAATGAATCGTAATCAAATTTTGAACGACCGCTTTTGAATTGAAAGGAAAAAAAATAAGAACGGCGAAGCGAAGGAAATTAATCAACTAATTCATACCACATTTATCAATTAGATGATTCATTTCGCTTACCAATTGCAAAAACCTAATTACAAAATATTTATCTTTAAATAAAAATAATTTGACAATGCGACAAGGCATATATTAATTGCTTTGGCCTCTGATGGATTCATTAATTCGTAACATTCCGTTCCTCAAACAAAATAGATAGATGAATTTCACTTATACTGATACATTTTGAATTTAATCACACAATGCAATGTGAAATGGAGAGAGCGGAGTCTTGACAGCAATTTGTGTAATCGTACGTCATAGATTGTCTCGAAAAACTCTCATTTTAAATACGGCGGTGCTAATTTACCAAGGAAAAGTCTCTTTCAAAAGTAAAATGAAAACAAACCGTTTATATTTCAATAAAATAGCATGAATGACCGATAGAAGGCCAAAAACGCAGCTTTTTTTTTCAACATTTCACAAAATCTTCTTGAAACTTTTAGCTAATGTTAATGGTTAATGAAAATTAAAACATTTTCACTACAACTACTCATACTCAGAGGGAATTATGACTCCAGTCAGCGTAAGGATCACCAAAGAGAGACATAAAGGTTAGTATTCATTTCATTCATAAAAAAGGAAGAGAGATCGAGAGAAGAAACACAACAACAACCAACATAAACAAGTCCTCGGACAATTTGCGCTGAACTAGATTTCCGTCAATCCGAAAACGTTTCTCAACTTAATTCAACTCAGCTTTACCATTCGTTTTCCAAATCACTGCACTAGAGTATTTATACCCTATTTTAGACAAAAATAGCCTTAAAACCATCGTCACAAACAGTTGATAAAGACTTACCATTTGGGCGAATATTACTTGCTTAGGGCTCCTGACGTCTTCACAGCTAAAGAGGTTAAGCGTTATAGTCTCATGAAACTCCCTGTAAAGTACTTTATTTCAAACCTCCCAAGCCTCTTGGTTTAATAAGACCTTCTTTTTGATTGTTTAACAAAAAAATCGTTAAGAAGAATCAATATCAAATTTCAATGCCGGAATTCAATAAAGAAATTTCCAATTTAATGCTGCCGGAATCTTTGGCTCCGACAATGCACGGGAGAAAAACATTCGTGAACAAGAAATTAGTTTTCCTTTCAACTAGCCAAGGATTAGAAATTAAGGTCAACATTTCCAAGCTTTATAACCAAGAACGAGTATAATCAATAAAATCTTAAGATCTGATACGACGTAATAGTTAAATATTAATTCAACTTAGTGAAGGTGAATAGCAAATACTATTTTCCTATTCTTCCTAAATTACTTTTTTTTGCTTCGCGCAATTTCTCAGGTGCATATTTACGCCCCTATTTTCTCGCGGGCCTAATCTGTTCATCAAGATTCGCGCCGTTTTAGGGCAATCTAGCTAAACGCAAGTACAGATGTCGCCTAAAATTATGTATCACTTTATGATCAGTTACTTGCGGCGATTAATATTTTTTGAATCAAACCTTGTGTTGCTTTTTGGTGTCAGTTTTATGTAGTTTCTTTTACATTCATGTTTTCACCGCAAGGTTTTCCTTTTTTGTTTTAATTGTTTGGTGTTTGCCGTATTTGCCGGCTGTCTTGGGGACCTACAGCCGAGTCGAGCCAGTTATCCGTCCGAAGACTAAAAAGGGTTTTAGTTTAGAATACCCCTCCTGGATATGACTCGGAAGTGGATAAGGACTAAGAAAAAACTAACATAAACGGCAAGAAACATACATGTATAACGCCTTGCAATGGCAGAAAGAGCATTATGAAATAAATATTCAAATATAATCACCAAGGAACGTGCTACCCTCCCTCCCTATATATTGTTACAGCTTTCGGCTTTAGCAGTGTCAACGTGCACAAGCGCAGCAGACATGGAATTAAATAAGCTATTTTTAAAACTCGTCTTAAGTTTTTATGCAATCTAAGGAGAGAACAATGATAAGAAAGAATAAGGACTTAACTACAGGGGCAAAAACCTCTCTAGGATGCAAAAAAATATGATTTTATTCTTGTTTCGCTTCACACCAGGTATTTCACTTCACACCTTAGGTATTTTGACAACATCAACTAAAAATATTTGGTTCCTCTTGTTGATTAATAACAGCTCAGTATGCAATGATTGAAATCTTTCCTGTAAAGGAACTGTCCACAAAATTTGCATTGCATTGCGTGTTTGCATTGCGAAGGTTCCTATACGGCGAGGTTACGCTTATCACAGTCCAGAGGAGGCTGGCGAGTAGATTAACTATCTATTCTTTGTTTTCCACTCATCAGAGGCCTCCAGTCTCTTAAACCAGCTTCGCAAAGCGTGATCCACTCTGAGAACCGCGAGAAAACTTGCAGCTAACATGACGGTAGTCAGCAAGAAGGAGATTCCCTCGAACACGAATCGTGGCGCGAAAATCTTCCACACCATAAGATGACGCCGGTGCAGAGCGGCGGAGCAGCAGGCTGCTAAAAGCTGTAACAGAAAATTAAGCAAGGGTTAGACAATGAACGCTCGTATCCTATGGGATACCTCACTAACTCGCTGTGAATACTAATTTTACCCCACAATTTCCCTGTGCTTCAAAACCCGCAACCAGTTTATACATTTTCAGACAGTTTATACTGGGAATAATAGGTGCTTATTTTCTAAATGGGTGTGATCATATTCTAACTACGTTTAGATGAAAGCCGAAGATCTGCCCTGGTGTATTCCTACATAAAAAAATTTGCTTTCAAGATACATTGTATTGTGCCAATGTAGTCTGTTGTTTATTTTTTTCTGCCCTTGTGTACCGGTACGCAGAAGCCTACACAAGGGATATAACTTTGCATTCTCATTTTTTTTAAGGTATTGTGTCCGTGTAGTCTATTGCTCTTGTTCTTCGGTACAATTAGATTCTACCACCTTTTGTGAGACCCTGTGTAGATCCTTGAAAAACAGTTTTGTCCGAGAATAAAATAAGCACTCGACATGTAGTAAATTTATCCAGGATTAAATAATGCAATGCATTTACAGGGATCTTTCTTCTCGGGACAAAGTTTTATCCCTGTTCTGAAGACGGCGATGAAATCGAACGGAGTTCTACTTCTAGCAACGATTAGTGGCGGTGGCGGCAATTGAAGAATTAGAGGACCACAAATTTATATCAGTTTTGCTATCATGTGCTTCTTTCATTAAATAAAAAAAGCTTATTCAGTAGAAATGTTCGATGCATGGGGCCGTTCAACAAGGTAATGCTTCGTGCATTTGTGTCGCAAAAACACTGCGACGCTAGTCGCAACTGAAGACTTTGTTCAGTTTAAGCGCCCCTACCTTGACGCCATTAAGCATCTGATACATGAGAACTAGGCGAAACATCCGGGTTTTCAACAGGTCAGGTGCTTCAATCCAGTCGAATTCCCCTTTTCTTGATTGCTGTCCACCTTTGTTACCAATCCCTAGAAGTCGGTTCGGAATGTGAGGCCAAAACAGGAGGAGAGGAAGGCTAAAGGCGAAAAGGACTGGACTGGAGAACGTATTGAGAAGTATGAGAAAACCTGAAATGATAAGAAAATTAGAATCAGAAAAATGTCTCTATTTCTTGCAACCAGTGCACAGAAACTACAGTAGAAACAGTTGTGACATAATTCCAGTGCTGGAGGTAATCTTCTTTTCCCTGCAAATAAGAACTTTCACCGGTTATTTGCAAAAAAAAAAAAACTGCAAATGATTTTAAACAACAGCATCCCCAAAAAATCCGTCTGTCGACCTTAGGTAAAATGCCTTCCAACAGTTTTCGCGAGTAACATAGACTGCAAGTATTAGGTACAAGTGTCGGCTGATAGCAGATAAAACTTTGATCGTTGGCGGTCAGCGATCTGTTGACAAGTAGTCGGTGGGCTGTCGGGTAAGTTGTCAACCAAAATTACGGTAAATATCCCTTTTCTTTTCTTTAACCTTCAAAACATGCAGCGAATGTACAAGCAACAATAGTTTCGCTCTGACTAATCCCGCTGCCATGTTGGATTAATGATTATAAGCCAAACTTCAAGGTGTGATTCTTAGGCCCCGTCCACACGTATCCGGATATTTTTGAATCCGCAACTTTTTTGTTGCGGATTGGCCTTCCGTCCACACGTATCCGGCGAATTCGGGCAAATACAATTCGAATACGCTACGTGTGGACGCGAATATTTTCTAATCGGTAACAAAAAAGTTGCGGATTCAAAAATATCCGGATACGTGTGGACGGGGCCTTAGATGTACTGTAAGCACAGGCAACCCAAGCTCGCTACTGGACCCTTATCCCTCAGCTTGTTGGTGTGGAAATTCCTTGCTCTCGGAAGGGCATTAAGCCGTCCAAATGAAGCCCGAAACACCGTAAAGACAAAAGAAAATGCGAGCTCAAAAGAGAAATTTATTGCACATTTAGCACTGTTATATTACAAAGAAAATTTTCCATACAAAGTCTTATAATAAGCCATTTTCGATATATTGCAATTCTAATTTGACTGGAGCCTTAAGGGAATAAAACAAAAGAAATAGATTATTCGTCCCTTAAACTCAATGTGATTTCTTTTGTTTTATTCCCCTAAGCCTCGGAGCCAGGTACGATTTTTAAAATATAGAAATAAGCCTGCTGTAAACGTATGAATAATTAATAAACTAAGTGGCGCACTGTGGTTCACGGGCTCTTGAAGCGGGCTTGGGCAACCTGTGCTGTAAACGGGTTTGCTTTGTTGAACTATTAAAGATGCGTTTCGTTTATATGCAAAACCATGACTAACCTGGTAAAATAAGATTCTCCATGTCTCCTGGAAAACCAACAAAAGCAGCTTCGAACCGGATGGACGGGATTGTGGCCTGGTGTCCTGTGCAGTAGAAGTAATAGGACGACAGGAAATGCCACAGGACCACCATGCTCCACGAGGGATCTAACGATACAATTGAAATAATCTTTCTTTTTTACGATGCGACAAACTTAAACATCGTGCAATCACCCAGTAGTTTCCCCGTCCTACTTTTATACTTACACGACATCTAAGCTGCTGGTAAAATTGATCGACGCAATTGGCGAACAGACACTTAAGGCGGGACTTCACCTAAACGCCATTTTCCCGCCACTTAACATAGCTTTAATGGAAATATCTCGTTCACGTTTCAAGCAATCCAAAAACCCTTCGCTCATTACATGAACCTATGTTGTGGGATGTTTTGTAAATTTTTGGGTGATTTTTGGGTAAGTTTGGGAGGAAGTAGGTTTTCTCAAAGGATTGGTAAAATTTAGAGAAATAAGAAATATTGAAGATTTAGTGGAGTTTTAAAATTAGAATTTGTAGTTAATAATTATTATAATTCAACACATTGATACACTGCCCAAATATGGTAAAAAAGTTATGGATAGATGTTATGTCTACATGACATATAACCAGCGATGGCGGTAAATTTCGCATTTTGAAGGAAAGTGAAAATGACTGCTGCCTGCAATTTCGTGTTTTTTCGCGAAAAAGTGCGTGAACTATAAGTTAAAAAAGGGAAAAGAAAGAAAAAAAGAGAAGAAAAGAAAAGAGAAAAATACTGTTCACATGATTGGACAAAAAAGGCGCGAAATTTTCGCGTTGTCGCGGTCGCAGTGTTTCTTGGCGTAGCTGAATGAAAACTGGTTCAAAGTTTAACCGCTCGACAAGAAGTGAATGAAGGAGCACAATTTTCGTGAAGTTCCTTTGGTAATCACCTCTGGAATATGATATAGACTTGATGTTTCCTCAGAAAAGTTTCTGATCTCGTCATTACGGCTGTGGGAGCTAAAAAACGAGCATTCCAAGTTTGTAAACAACATTGATCGACTCAGCTCGTACTTCGATGTTTTAAAATTTGGTGCTTATGGAAGGGACTAAAAAGCCAAATCAACTACAGGTACGATGTTTTAACCGTTTCTTGTATCCTTTAGCTGTGAATTTTTGTAAGCTCACTGTCCACGCTGTAGTTCTTTCCGCCTTTTCGCCGCTATGTTTAGGTTCGTAGCCGTGTGTTTGTTCAAATTGTTTTGATTCTGAATTGAACTTTTTAAGATACGAAACACTTGTAACTAAGACATTCTATGCCATTTTACTGTGTTTTAATTCTTGTAGTCACTACTCTGTTCCGTTCTTTGAGCAGACGAAAGCTCTTCGTAGAAACTGTCAACTGATTGTGTACGATAAATTAATTTTAGCTTGGCAAAAGTTTCGGCATTCACTGTTTGTTGTTTAAGAAATGGTGCGAGGTAAAATATTGTAGTTAGCCTTTTTACTTAATGAAAGGTTGTATATCTCAATGGTTTTCTTCTCGAAACTGTGATTTGTTATCAATGTGTTGAATTATAAAACAGTTATAGTGTTCATGCAAGCTTGCACAATATTGACAAAGGCGCCACTTTCATTCATGAACTCTGTGATGTTGCAAGTTTCGCGCGGTAAAACATCTGTAAGCTTTTTTTTTTTTTTTAATAAAAGGCTTGTCGGCGATATTTTTTCTTCAAACTATGCTTTGTTATCAATGTGTTGAATTATAAAACTATTATAGCGCTCAAGCTTGCGTGATATCGCCTAATTTTAGCCGACTCGGCCTACGGCCTCGTCGGCTAAGTATTAGGCGATATCACGCGCGCTTTCGCGCTATAATAGTTAAATAGACGGACACCAAGTTAGTCCACTAGCAACCTTGGGTGCTCTTGTGTGGGTATGAATTGTCTGGTGGTGTTCCAAAAATCATTTTCTTTCTCCTATCCCTTCTTTAAACCTCTTAAAATTTCATTCAAATTTAGGTTGAATCCCACCTTAAACCCCACTCAACTTGGGGAAGGGTGTGTCAGCCGATTTCAGGTTAAGGCTAAATCTGAAAGTGGCGGGCACACCCTTCCCATAAGTTACTTTCATATTTCTGTCAAGTAAATAATGATTTAGTCTCAGAAACCATTTTGTTAGACTATGAATATAGCCTTTCATTTCTCACAGGGATAGACCAACGAGCGAAAAACCCGAGCGTGAGATCTCATGAATGGGTGGACGCGACAGCAGGCGATTTTCGCGCTCGCTCGCTTGCTCCCTGAGATAAATAAGATACTTCTACCAGCAGTCTACCATTTTGTACGCAATGCAATGTTTTTCGTAATTGTCACTCTCGCCGGAGTTCATGAATCTTTTCAGATCAGTACATAACGGAAACGGAAACCAATTGCTGATTTGCACCACCTCGTAAGATTTAAGAGGTCACTGAAAGAAGTAGATGTATATGAAACATAGATTAGATTATACCATGTACTTCCGTTTTTCTTTTTTAAAATTATACAAGTTCGTAATTGTTAAAGATACGGGGACACGAGTCGCAATTCAATTAAAAAAGGGTCTATGTCACCATTTATAGTGTCACTTTAAAAAAGTCCAGAAGACATATTTATAGCAGTGGAAAACCAAAAATAATTGGCCGGTTTTATTAGAGCAGTTTTCAATTGAGTGTGCAAAACCAAAACCAAAGTAATTACTCTAACCAATCACAGCAGTCGTAAACAATCCAATGAACCAATCAGAGCTCGAAGCAATTACATGTTGGCGGCGCACATTTCCTTTTCGTAAACGGTCGATGCCATTTTCGCGACACTTAGAAAAATTTTCACTAATTTTAGAATTATTTTTTCTATCAGAAAAAGAAAAATGCAATTAATTACCTAGAATCGAACCCGGAACCTCTGCATGTTAGCATTTCTCCTTTACCACTAGACCACTGGGTTGATCCGGCAAATCCAAGAAAAATTTAATTATAAAAGATGCTTTTCTTAATATATATCAATAACGGGTCACCCTAACCCTAAATCTAACCTAACCGCGAATCTAGCTTAGATCTAATAATCGCTTTACCTTGGCCCAATTTTATCTAATAATGATAGCCTACTTTCGTCCCAATCCACGCATAATTTAAATAGAAATAGCATCGACCATTTCAAAAGGCTTGGTTGCTAATGAATGCTAATGATGGCATCGACCGTTAAAAATGGCATCGACCGTTTACGAAAGGGAAATTAGCGTCGGCGGCGCCAAGCGCGGGAAAACGCGTGCGAGCAAGTCACGATTGGTTTTGGTTTTACTTCTGATTGGTCGAGAAAGTGGCGCGAGATTTTTTAGCCAATCATAAAGCGTAGCAATGAAAAACCAAAGCAATTGTGTAATTACTTTTCACACTCAATTGAAAACTGCTCTAAAATAACTCTACTAGTTCTTTAAGGGCAAAAATAAGTGACTTGGGCTGCAGATGGCCAGGATGGAAATGGATTGCGACTTGAAAAAATTGGGCCAGGTTTTTTAAGTTAATCGTTTTGTGTCTTCAAAAACTCGCCAAAAACTCGGGTTATGGTTGATTCTCTCCTCGAAAATTCACTTAATATCTTCCTCTTATTGATACAGTAAAAACCCGCAATAAAATTTGAAACAGGTTCTTATTTTCTAAAATCTAATGTATATAAAAAATGTGTACAGTACAGTTGGGCAAATAAAAGTACATGTATATAATGTTATGTTCTGTGATCAGTGCTTCAATTTTTCTTATTATTAATAGTCATTTTTACGTAAATACTTACTTCGTATGCAGATTTTATATAAGGAATAGGCTGAATACCACTAAATGCTATTAGCTACAATGTAATTGTTTTCTTCAGAAAATATAAGAACCTATTTAAGAACCTTAATAGCCTAAATTTGTGCTAATTACCATTTATGTAACAACCTGTTTAGGCTCACTTAGGAAAATACAGGTTGTTACTTGCGGGTTTTTACTGTATCTCTTTGTGACTTGATATCTTCCTATTTCGTGTGACAAATGTACTTAGTTTTAATTTGGGGTTGTTTGACCCAAAAAACGTCAAAATCTCCAAGACATAACTCCTTTAAGATTAGTCAATCACTTGCTTATAGAGCAGTTTTCAATTAAGTGTCGAAAGTAATTACACAATCGCTTTGATTTTGCATTGCTAAGACGCTTTGTGATTGGCTAAAAAATCTCGCGCCACTTTCTCGACCAATCAGAACTGAAACCAAAACCAATCGTGACTTGCTCGCGCGCGTTTTCCCGCGCTTGGCGCCGCCGACATGTAATTGCTTCGAGCTCTGATTGGTTCATTGGATTGTTTACGACTGCTCTGATTGGTCAGAGTAATTACTTTGGTTTTGGTCTTACGAAACTCAATTGAAAACTGCTCTAATGTTGAACGCAGTCACCAGTACTAACCTAAAATGCAGCTATCACTGCCATCTGATTCCACATCCTGAATCAGGCCACGAACCTCCAGCAACAGAAAGATCTGTACGCACATTAAAACAACAGACAGCGACATTCCATTGCCGAGGAGCATCATCAAAGGTAACGCAACAGCGAGTGATAAAACCAGCAACGGTGATGAATATACCGTTGCCAGACCATAAACCACCGGCGTATTTTCCTCATCTCTACCACCATCTTCAATTTGAGTTTTGTTGCCATCCAAACCATCCCATTTCTGTTTAATTTCTCTAAACAACGCGTGAATAATTTTAGAATTGTCCTCGGTACCTTGTAAGGATTTAACAGTTTCTTTGAATGAGTTTTTTCTGCCTCTAAAGATAGTGTAGATACACAGTGGAGAATAAATAACGCTTGTGACTGTCACCACACAAAGACAGTAGACCACCTGTGGTAGAATAATCTGCTGCCAGAGATGAAGTTCCGGGAGTACAGAATTCATTTCCTGCGGGACAATTTGTAGAGCCCAATGAACACACATCACTACAAATGCTGCTGGCAAAGCGAATTTTATACATAATACCACAAACGAAGGCCCATTTAAGTTCCCTTGGTAACGAAGCCATTGCCGAACAGAAAACGGGATGACGGCCGTACACAGTACAGTTAGAAAAAATCGGTTGCTTGCAACAGAGTTCCTCTCCGTTAGAGCTGACAAAGGTTTGAGAAAATCTGTAGGCACGCAATACCATTGTTCTTCTCGACAACCTTTCAATGCAATTGCAGTTCTATTAACAATTTCGAAGGCTATCCAAGCAACAGACAATCTGAGGAGAAATCCCGTGGTATTTGCTCGCTTCAACTCCTTTTTACCAGACTTCCTAAAGCTGTGTCTTAACGTGGGTTTCCTGTTTTCGCACTGTCCGAACTTCCAAAGGCCCTGGACACATTTCACCGTTATTAAAGCTTCAATGAAAAACGCAATAATTTTGTCCTCGTTCACGACGAAACTGTTCGAAAACAAGGCAACGCACTGAAGGAAACACAAAACCATTGCTAAAATACCGTCCGTTGAAGGTTTTTCAAAGAAACTAGTAACTAACACTTCCGTCTTTTTAATTATCTTTTTCCGAAGGAAAACAAAAATTCCAAGTATTAATCCGCAAACAAGAAATGAAATAATGAGGATGATGAATTCAAAGTTAAAGGAAGTTACTGCTGAAGCGATACTGAGACCCACAAGAGGAAACACCGCTAACAGGGACAGTTGTACTCTTTTGTCAAGGAGTGTTAACACCACCACAGCAATACCAATAAATAGCACAGAGATACCAACAAATATAGAGTTGAGATCGAACTTTGCCCACAAAGATTGACAGAGCGCTTTTGCTCGGGACAGATAATCAGCAAAAAATTCTTCAATGCTGGTTAACATTTTATTAAGATGTACCAATTCTTCGTCAGTAGCATCTTCAATTATTCCCTTTAAACCTCCGAATTTGTTTACGATACGTTTAGTTTCGGAAACAAGCGAAGTTGCGTTGTGTAAAATATTCGCAAGTTGTTCAAATGTGCTCGAAGAGATCTCCCCTGAAACTGAAGTGTACGTAGTAAGATACTTGTGGACTTGCTTGGCATTGAGTTCAAAAGCTGCGTTTCGTTGTAGTAAGCTCAGGACCTCTTGCAACATGGTGCGGTTCTTGTTGTTGGCAGAGAAAGCTTGTAAGTCCACTTCAGCGTCATGACAAAACAGATCAGGAATAATGGTGCCCAGGTTACCAAACGGAATGGGAATGCCCAGAAGCAGAGAGAAGGTTGGGACCAAGTCGATTTGAGAGACACTGGTGGTTCTTTTCTAGACATTAAAAAAAGTAGAAAAAATGAATAAAAAGTCGAAAAAAAAAAGAAAAAGCGAAAGAAGGGAAGAAGGGGTGTTTATATATTATGTTGCAAACAGATGGGTGAGTTTTAAAAGGAATCAAATTTTACGGTTGCTGATTAGGTTTCGGCACTATTATAACAAAAAGCACAATATTTGTTCATTTTTCAGAGTTTTAGTTAAAAATAATGGTTACAAGTGTTTAAATGGTCTTGTACCTGAATACCTGTCCTCTAAATTTGTTAAACGAAATGAAATACGCGATTTTCTGAGGGACTCTGAAAACAAACTAGTCGTCCCGTTTCCACGAACTACATGAAAAACAGCTTTAGTTATAGCGGAGCAGTTCTCTGGAACAGCCCACCCTGTGATATGAGAGAAATGAAATCTCTAAGTCAATTTAAACGATCAGCTTATCTGAATTTTTAATTTAAACTACACACGGCATTCATGAAAAACAGGTTATTTAGATTAATTGTAGTTAGCTTTGTAATTTGTTTAGGCTAGTTAGGTTAGCTAGGTTAGGTTCCTGATGATTTTACCGTGTTTACATAAAGATTTACAGTTACAGTTAGGCCTGGTTCACACGCGCGACGCAAATGTAACAAGTGCTTTTCACCTTGCGTTTGCGCTTGCATTTGCGTTGAGCCTGGTTCACACGTGTGAAACGCAAACGCAAGTGCAAATGCAAATGCAAGGAAATGAAAATTTTTCCATTTCTTGCGTTTGCATTTGCGTCGCACGTGTGAAACAGGCTTTACAGTTAACCTGATCATACAATGTAGATACTGTGTTTACTAAGGGCCTGTTTACATGGAGGAAGGTAGCCTGTGTAGCTGTCCAAGCGTAAGAAGCGAACAAAATCTTCAATCTGGGAAAAGAAGCAACCTTTCCAAGCACCATGCCTGTGCAGGCTGGGATGGTGGAGGCTCTCTTAGCCGGGTGACCCACCTACTGTAATTGGGCTAAAACATAACCAGCCTTTACCTGCAAAATTCTTAACCTATTTACCTGAGTTTGTGCAGTGTTATAGGAGGCATATTGTAGCATTTACGAGAATACCAGCAAGCAGTCTTAACAAATGCTCCAAAATTCTACTTTTTCCTTCATAATAAAGTTTAAACTGTCCTCAAGTCAATATCCAAGTTCATAGCAATTAGCAACACATAATTATATTTTACAAGCTTCAACAACTTCAGCTGCTAAGTTAAAAGATATCTATTGTCAGCCTTAGAATAAGTTTGTATAATTCTGAAAAAAATGTTTTGATTTTATTTTTTTTTTAAATTAACATAATAGGACTGCTTGTGTTTGGAATTTATCATTTCTGTGGGCATTTAGTTCAAATTTAAGTTTCACCTGGAAAACATGTGGAAACTTAGCCCAGTTAGCTGGGTGACCCAGGCAGACAAAGAGGGGTGACTCTTCTATGCAGGTAACACAGTTAGCTGGGTGACCCTCCCTCCATGTAAACAGGCCTGAAGCCTAATTTCAAATGCTTTACTAATAGTACAGTTTGAGCCCCACTTTATGGACACCTGCCTAATACAGACACCTTATCATTAAAATGAATTTATTTTTTCTTGAGAAATTACCCTGCATTAGCTCTGAAAATTACATCATTCTTGGCTAAATATTTGTTATGTTTCTTGCACTACAAAAATGAGCCAAAATCACCAATTCAGCCTCCAAGACTACCTTAATATGGACATCCCATTTCACATTTTTCAAAATGAAACTGTCAGACTTTTCATGCTCAACAACCGGTCGACATTATCTCCTGTGACTCACCTCAAATGAAAACCTGTCCACTTACCCTTGTTATGTTGCAAGTTGTCAGAGGCTTTGGTGAATAAACAAAAAGAGCTGCATCCACCTCATCATCACTGTCTCCACCATGGTCACCAGTACGTGTCATACCATGATCACCCATCACAAACAACACGGTATCCTCATCAAGTGTTTCTATCACAGATCTGCAACAAAAGCAAGTTAAGTTAAAGCTCAGATAGAGAGAAAAAAGGAAGTGAAAAGCTTGAGAGGTTAAGTAAGTGTGGTAGTCAGATATGGGATTTTAACACGAGTAACATGATGGAATTAACACCAGTCTAAAATTCTGGGGACGGATTCACGAAACCCTTCTAAGTTAAGACATATCCTAAGTGTTGTTTATTAACAATAGTCTTGTCATTCCAACAATAGGCTATTGTTAAGAAACAATACTTAGGATATGTCTTAACTTAGAAGGGCTTTGTGAATCCGGCCCCTCAACAAGGATAGTAGTTTGACAAGCTTCAGATCTAGAGCGCTTAACAGGGATTCTGAACTTCCTATTCCTTGAACTATTTACGATCAGTTCCCACCACTTCTGTGAAACTTATAAGTTAATATGTCCTGGCAACAAGTGGCTGTTGTAGTAGTGAAGATGTACTATCTCTCAACCTCTCCCTTCCACCTTGCTAATCCTGCCTCCCACCTCCTGCTTTCCCATAAACTGTACATCCCTAAATCTGCTCCTCATGTCCTGCCCGCCATCATGTGTTGGTCCTCCCAAACAATGTTTTTAACTTTAAATATTTACATACAGTGCTTCTGATATTATGCAATGGTGCAATTTTGCACTATTTGCGTCAAATCACAACAAATAGCATAATTTATTAATCAGAAATGTTGCTTCAAAAATCCTATTAATAAAAACCCCCTTAGAATTTACCCATTCATTTTACCTTACCATTAAGTTTACAAGTCAGAAACACCAAAAATCTGGTTGCAAACTTGGAAAGAAAACTCAAAACAACACAAATTATTTATGGTTTGTGCTTCATGTGATAATGTCACCACCTAAAAAGGAATTATTGCTCTCTTTTGGGCCAATTTCTATGCTTTATCTGCAATAAGGTACTACAGTCAAACTTCCTTAATAAGAACACCAAAAAGACAGACCAAAGTGTCCGTATTATAGAGATGTCCGCATGATAGAGGTGTCCGCATGATAGAGGTGTCCGCATGATAGTGGTGTCCGCATGATAGAGGTGTATATGTTAAGGAGTATAAAATCCTTAACAATATACTCTACACAAACACGAAATTGTGTAAAATTGGCTTTAGTGCTGACGACTTATGCACTTTCTGCGAAGCTGAATGAGAAACGCTATATCATCTTCTTTATCAATGCACTTATGCCAGTCAGTTCTGGAATGATTTCGAATTGTACTGGTTCCGCTTGTCAAATCAGGTAGTTCACCTGACTTTGGAAAATGTTTTATTTGGAATGCTTTCAACACACTGCCCTTCACACATACTACTCAATTACTTTATTATTATCGGAAAACTGTTTTTGTGGGACTGCAGAAGAAAACAAATACACCCTAAAATACAAGGTTATCAGAACAGGATAGCTATCAAATATGAAATTGAAAGAAAAAAAAATAAGAAAAACTTCTTTGAAAAGAAATGGATATTCAAATGAAAAGGAATAGTTAATAATTTAAAAATCTTAAGCCGATTTGCCTTCTATCCTGTTTGTCTTTTTTTTTATGTTGCTTGGTTCATTTAGTTTAATTAGCTTAATTTGTTTAATTTCTTAAGCTGAAAATAGGGTAACTGTGTAAGATTGTTAAATATATCGAATTGTTATCACTTTTAACCTATTTTGTGAATGTAAAATTGTAACTGTGTAAATAAAAGGTCAGAATAATAATAAAAAAAAAATGATAGAGGTGTCTGCATTATACAGGTGTCCGTATTATACAGGTGTCTGTATTATAGAGGTGTCCGTATATTGGAGGTGTCCATATTATAGAGGTGTCCGTATTATAGAGGTGCATTATAGAGGTGTCCATATTATAGAGGTGTCCGTATTAAAGAGGTGTCCGTATTATAGATGTGTCCCTATTATAGAGGTGTCCATATTATAGAGGTGTCCGTATTAAAGAGGTGTCCCTATTATAGAGGTGTCCCTATTATAGAGGTGTCTGTATTATAGAGGTGTCCCTATTATAGAGGTGTCCGTATTATAGCGGTGTCCGTATTAAAGAGGTGTCCGTATTATAGAGGTGTCCGTATTATAGAGGTGTCCCTATTATAGAGGTGTCCGTATTAAAGAGGTGTCCGTATTAAAGAGGTGTCAGTATTATAGAGGTGTCCCTATTATAGAGGTGTCCGTATTATAGAGGTGTCCGTATTATAGAGGTGTCGTATTATAGAGGTGTCTGTATTATAGAGGTGTCCGTATTATAGAGGTGTCCGTATTAATAATGGTAATAGGACTGAGTAGAGTCCAATTTGGTCTGTAATTATACGTCGAGTGATTAACAAAATCGGACGACTGCGAAGCGGGAGTCCGATTTGTTTAATCACGAGTATGATTACAGACAGAATTGGACGACACGAAATCCTGTTACCAATTAATCATAACTATAATACAATTTGAGGATAAAACGTTGAATGGTTACACGTTTTGGTGAATAAAAACATAACAATTGAGTGTGTTTGACTGAGATGCATGCACAGAAAAAGGATGGCACACACAAATGACACGTACGGTCCAATTACATCGTCCAATTGCAAGCATGATGCGTAAACTGTCCTATTAATGCTCTAATCAGGCCTGCCGATAACCAATCACATTTGAGAATTTTGTTATAGTTTTGATAATAGAGGTGTCCACATTATAGGTGTCTATATTATAGAAGTGTCCATTTTATAGATGTGTCCATATTATAGAGGTGTCCATATTATAGAGGTGCCGTATTATAGGTGTCCATATTATAGAGATGTCCGTATTATAGAGGTGTCCGTATTATAGGTGTCCATAATAGAGATGTCTGTATGATAGAGGTGTCTGTATGATAGAGGTGTCCGTATTATAGAGGAAGGGATTGTATGAATTTTTATATCTTGGGACCAAGAGAACTGTCCATAATAGAGAGGTGTCCATATTATAAAGGTGTCCGTAAGGAGACATTCCACTGTACCACATTTAATGGTGGAAAAAGTTATTCTTTCATCTGAAAGTTGTGAAAAACAGACTTAAATTTATTAGTGAAGAAAAATTGCACAATCTGCTGCATTACAACCCTATTTTGCTGCACAATCTTCCCTGAAAATGTTGAATGATTTTCAATTTTTTTTCACATCCCATCAGAAGGCCTGTAATACATGTACATACCGTAACATGGCATCCATCTGAGAGAGCTTAGAAGTCATTTCAGGGTGATTGGGGCCATACTTGTGTCCACAATGATCAACCCCAAGAAAATGACCAATCAGTACATCCCAGTCATTTGCCTTTAACTCTGGAACTAAATGTGCAATGACTCCATTGTCTACCGTGTGAAGATCCATAACATTAAATGATGGGAATGGAAAGGACCTGTGGAATGAATCAGGGAACAGACTTCCCCAGGTGTCATCACCCATGAAGGTGATGTTTTTATGCAGAGATTTTAGCTGAGAAATAATGTTGTCTTCAGTGATGTTGGAGCTGGCAAAGTTTCTTCCCGCATCCACAAATGTAGGTAGACTTCCTGAAAAATTAAAACTACATGTCCTGGAATAGCCACAAATAAGTGCTCAAAAGTACAGTAGTTTATAACAGAGGAGGAGCAGGGGACACTTACATTAGGTCACAGTGTTACTACTAACACCCTCCCTCCCCGCCAAAGCAATGTTGGTTTTCCCATTCAGCTTACAGCTGTAACAGGCACTTCTCTTGAACAGGAAATACATATTTCCAGAGAATTTCTCTTGACAGTTAAGAAAATGTAAGGGTGTCCCAAAAATATTGTCATCTGTAATGTGACAAGCATTACCTTTGGCTAGCAGTAGAAAGGGAGGGGTGGGTGATTCCTACTACAAAATGTGACAAAAAATTAATTGAAGATCCGTACCGAGGATTCATAATAATTAAAACGCGAAAAAACGTTCTCTGGGTAAGAATTTTTAAAAACTATAAGCTTACCATCCTGTTGTCTTCAATGGATAGAAAAATTATGTGGAGAAAGTGTATGGGCATACATAATTAAAAAAGTTAAAAAAATTTTAACCAGAGAACGTTTTTTCACTATTTAACAAATTAATGTGACATCAAAAGGGGACTGTATGCATTGTGCTCATCTGCAGGCATCCCAGGATTGAACTCTGGAGACATAGTCATTATTAGAGAGGGGACTAATTAGAGCTTGTATGGCACTTCATCACTTTATCGAACATGCTTCAAATATACATGTTCATAAAATTAAGTTTCAAAACAAGTTTATTGTTACCCCCACTTTTGGTTTGTATATCCGCACCCCCCCCCCCCCTATTGAGGTATTCACTCAACATCCCCCTGCTAAGGCAACATCCTCCCCCCCTAAGGAAAAAAGATCTAAGTTCTGACAGAACACCCCCTTGGGAATTTTTTGAAGATGAAAGGATGCCGACACAAGTAACCCCCCCTCCCCCCAAGATTTCTTTATACCTCAATGGGGTGCAGATATTAAATGGAATGGCCCATTATGTACCAGTCAATTCCAAGACCGCCCATCCCCCCCCCCCCGGGCATACCCCGGGCATTTGACGAGAGGTTAGCTCCGCATAGTGGGGCATTTGACATGAAACGAGGCCCGACGGGGCGGGCATTTGACTTCAACAAAAACGTTGGTTAGCGGTCGCAAGGTGAAAGATTTCGTAATCCATTCTTTCCGGTTCCACGTCTGTTGCGTTTTTTTTTTTATCAACAGACAAAACGAAAGTGACTAAGTAAGATCTTTGTTCACATTTAGTATTTCGAAACATATGTTCGTTCTATTTTTTTCGCTGCAACTAAATCTAGCTAAGAGATATATAAACAACAGACGACAGCACAAGCAAAGATTTAGATATTTAAAGTGAACATGAAAGATAATGTGTACGATTTATATGTTGGTCGAATTCAAAACCACAACTGAAATAGTGGCATGCATCTTACAGCGTACGTGATCTCACCTCGAAAACAATCCGAACAGCACCAGTTTATAGATTTGTCTTGGCAAGTCTATTATGTTAAAGAAAACCATCCAGATCGGCTAAAAATTGTTTTGACTTCACAAATAGCGTTAAGAACAACTTCAGACTTTACATACAGGCTTCGTTGGCACCGAAGTTGCCAACTTCGTTTCAAAGTTCGCAAGTTTGGTTGGCAAACTGACAAATGCAATTGACAACTTCGCAACATAGTATCAAATTTGCCAACGAACTTGGCAAATGGCGAGGCCAAAGTAAGCTGAAATCCACTGTAACTAGTTACTTTAATCCCTCCTTGCCCGGACGGTGGGGCATTTGACGCTCTGTGAAGCCCTGCACGGTGGGGCATTTGACTATATTAACTGCCCACATAGTGGGGCATTTGACAATTTTTTTTAAAAAAAGTCAAATGCCCGGGGGGTTGCCCGGGGGGGGGGGGGGGATGGGCGGTCTTGGAATTGACTGGTACATTACATATATATGTAGACTAAAATGAGCATTTATAAATCTGAGGAGAACCAACAGATAACGACAGGATTGAAAAGAATCCTGAGCTTCTCACCAGTAGTAAGTCCCTTCAGTCGCTGCATTGTGGTGGTCGGTGGATCTGCGACAAACCGAAACAAAGCTCCGTGTTCTGGCGTCTTTTCCAAAACGTCACGAATCACTTTCAACTTATTGTGATAAGGTAACGTCTCATGCTCGTCTAAACTCTCGTTGTATAGCGCAAAATCGTAGCGCAAGGCATCGATGATGAGGATGACAGCCTTTCCGTGCCTTTTCTTAAGCCAACAGCCTTCAGTATTGCTCGAGTGTTGTTGATCCGAGAGCAAGTGAGGGGTTTCCGTGCACTCGCTGTACTCGTTAATAACAAGCCGCTTTAGAAGAAAACCTCGCGTGAAGAGAAAAATTCCCACAACATAGAGAAACGAAACGGAGCAAAACAATGCCAGAAGTTTCAGCCCGTAACCCATTTCGTGATAGCGAAATATTGAAACCTCTATGAAGTCCTACCAACTCAACTTGTCCGCCATGATGGATTAATTTGCGCGGTGGCTAAGCTCAAACCCAAGCTCTTTCCATTACGAATGAGAACGAGGCAAGGTTATTTTGAAAGATGGCGTCCGAAGAAGTCGATTGCATCGAAAGCGATTCTCCCTTCTTTCCTTCTAAATCTGTTATCCCACAAACAATTCTGGAAGATCTCTGCAGGTTGGTTTGAAGTTATGTGACTTTATTTCGTATTTCGTGTTCTTGATTTCAACGGTTGTTTTCCCTCCCTTTTTAGTCGATTTTTGATCAACATCCCGGAAGAAGAGAGGAAAGACATCGTTCGATTGTGTTTTCAGATCGAAACGGCGCATTGGTTTTATGTGGACTTCCACAGACAGGAGCAGCCAGATCTGCCACCTTGTGGCCTTAAAGATTTTACCAACATCAATATCCTTTTGAAAATAGTGTTATATTCATATTATCCAACGACATACAGACATACACTGTACATAATATAAACTTACTTAGTTTAGTGGTAAGCTCGGCTTTATACTCTGACAGGATGTCATGTCCTCGCATGAGAACTTGACGACAGTTGAAAAGAGGAGTTAGAACATTGCTCATCTTCCTTGCATTGGAACATTTGACTGTACTGTTTATTATGTTAGAAAAGCAGTCTTGTATCCATAAATCACCCTCATGTACATACACATGTATATAAGGGGTGGCAAATGGTAAATCCGAGACTCGCCGAGACCCTTGTTTCGAAATCTGAGACCGCGACCGCAGCTACGTTATAAAATCCGAGCCCGAGACCCAATGCGGGAAAAAACCGAGCCCGAGACTCGGTGCTAAAAATATCCGATTCACCTATCAAACAACAAACAAGGATGAAGAATGAGAATGCTCGAAAAAAGTATCCGAGACTCTGAGACCTTGAGGAAAAAAATCTGAGACTCTGAGACAGAAAAAGCACCAGCCAAACGATACTTTGAGACTTAAAACAAAAACTGCCGAGATTTTGAGACCGGGCCAAAATTTTCCGAGACCCACGATTTTGAAGGTACCATTCGCCACCCCTTATATAAGCTTACATGTAGTTGTTCTGTTATATCTTGATAGGCCTTTCAGTTTACTATCCTTAACCTGGTCACTTTTTCAGCAGTTTCCCTTTCTTAATAAAACTGGAGAAGACATCGATGTAGTTTTTGAGGACTGGAAGAAATATAAATACAGTGTTCCTGTTCATGGAGCAATTTTGTTAAATCAAAACTTGGACAAGGTGAACAGCCAATATATGCATGTAATCCATAATATATAATCCATAATATCCGTGAGAAATGGGAATAATTATTGTTAGTGATAACTTTTTTTCCTGACAAAAATAACAATTTTCAACACAAAGATAGCCTGCGTAGCAGGTACATGAAAATAATATGGGCGCAAGAAAGAACGGGGTGCGACACGCAGGGAGAGAAAGAGTGCCTGTTACTATAAATTCCTGGAGTTACAATGTAAGATGGCTCCTCTTTTTCTTTTACACGTCTTGCCAACATCATTTTCGCTAGAATCTTCTGAAAGTGCCAAGGAAACAGAACTAAATATGTCACATAATTTAATCAGCTTTTTTCCACACAGAGAGCACACAACTTTGGAAACACTTCAATTTTCTCAACAGATATCCCAATCTAATGAAGACTCCGAGCTATTTTCAGCCACAGCCATTTTCCCTCCAAATGGCTTGAATAGATTGAAGTAAGACGTTAATCCAGACCTTTTTGTAACGACGACCGATAATGATAAGCTATTCGTATGGACAACAGAAAATATAAGGATTTTCATCATCTCATTTTCTTCTGCGATTCGATTTGGATTGCAATTCATTGCCACTCTCGACCGACATGTTGCAGAATTTCCTGCAATTTGTGCTTTTGTGTGAAGGGATCTGTTTTCAGCGCTGATAAGTACATGTAATTGGATAGGGGGCAGGTAACGATTTTCGGGGACCTCCCGGGCAGGCCCTCTTTCTCTCCTCGTGTATATCGTTTGCGCGCCTCATTCTTTCTTGCACCCATATTATTTTCATACACAGTAGTGTTCACATTGGGCAGGGGGTATGTTTTTTGTGTGATGGTGTGCTGCTTGGACTCTGAACCCTTACCTTATACACCTTATGCATAAGTGGCAGCCGATTTATTATTCTTTTATACACCTAATTCAATAAAGGTTGCTTTGGTCATTGGTAATTGGGCATTGGGAAGCTATTGTTTGGCAGTCACTCAAGCGAAGCATTGCATTGTCACTCCGTATGCCAAATGCCAAATCCCAATTACCAATGACCAACTGCCAAAGCAACCTTTATTGAATTAGGTGTATGCATCACTGGGCCTCGTTTTAGAGTAAAAAATGTTTTGAATTTTGCACAATTGCTAACAAGGCCATTGAGGCTAATTAAGAAATAATAAATTGGTCGCCATTTATGCATAAGGTGAATACCAGACCATGTTCAGCCTCATTTTGCAACCCTATTCTAAACTAGACACCAAAAATCCTTACCCTATCCCAGGCTTGCTATTTTTCAGAAACTCTATACATGTACCCCTGATCATTTTTTCCAGTAAATGACACCCTATTCTACACCAAAACTCTCTGATTTCTATATCCTATCCCAGACTAAACTGCTTGAAACCATACCCTCACAGTGGCACATACCCATATAAATTTGTAGCTTATATATGAGATACAGTGTGTATATTTGTTTTAGTGTGTGCTGGTGCAGCCGTTCATGTCAAGGACAAGTTGGGGTTTCCCAAAAGGAAAGGTCAACAAAGATGAAAGTGCATTTGACTGTGCAATCAGAGAAGTGAGTAGTGAACAATGTGAAAACTTACATCTGGACAGTTCTTTATGGAATTAACCTAATTTAAATCAACAATTAGCATTGCTGAATTCAGTAAAGATGTTTAGACTGCATTTGACTCTTCTACTGTAGTATATGTTTGATTGTACAAGTTTACACATGTACATGTAGTTGGTAATGAACTTGATTTGATTAGAAAAAACAAAACATGTTTAAATCATAAATTAAAAATGTCAAAACTAGGATAACACAAGACCTTAACCCTTTAAGCCCTAATATCAAAATTTAAATTCTAATTTCTTGTCCCTTTATCTTTCCTATAGAAGTAGTGGGGAGAAATCAGGGCTGGAAATAATTTTGGGACGTCCACCGGTCAAGATGACCGGCCAAATAAATTTTAGCTCGGTCATACTTCATTTCTGGCCGGTCAAGTATAACGAATTTAATTTTCCACAAGTACACAATACGACCCCCTCCCCCCCCCAACCAATGGCTAGCTCAGTGGTAAACGTTTGTGGTAGCTTTGCTATAGCCATTTACCGTAGCTTTACGGTAGTTTTACCAGCACTTTACGATAACGTTACGATGGCTTTGCGATAACTTTGCAGTAGTTTACGGCAACTTTATGATATAACGTTACGGAAACTTTACGATAACGGCTT
This sequence comes from Cladopsammia gracilis, assembly GCA_022457155.1. Classification (NCBI taxonomy): domain Eukaryota; kingdom Metazoa; phylum Cnidaria; class Anthozoa; order Scleractinia; family Dendrophylliidae; genus Cladopsammia; species Cladopsammia gracilis. The sequence goes on along the minus strand of JAJGOT010000437.1, from coordinate 541,680 downwards.
GGTAGCTTTGCGATAACTATATGGTAGCTTTTCATAACTATAATGTTACAGTAACCGTAACCGTTTACGATAACTTTACAGTAGTATACGGTAGTTTTACGGGAACTTTACAATAACGTTACGGTACCTTTGCTATAACTTTACGGTAGTTTCGAGGGGAAATTACGGTTAATCTAACGTTACGGTAGCCGCTTTGCGATAATTTTACGGTAGCTTTACGGGTAACTTTAAGATAACTCTAGGATAACTTTGCGATATTTAGCTATTTTATTGTATTTCTAAAGTTTTGAAAGGATCACTATGGATGTGACCGGTCAACATGACCGGCAAGATGAACGTTTGACCGGTCAAAGCCCCAATCAGGCCGGACATTGTCCGTTGACCGGCCGTTATTTCCACCCCTGAGAAATTGTTTGGATATCAAGAGAACTCATCTTGTGTGATCCAGTCCTTATAATTCTCATGACCTTTTTGATTGACTTAGGCATAAATATTACAAGGAGAAATTTGATGCTGACAACTCTTCTAAACAGGGGAAAAAAACCAAACAACTATGAATAGTTTCTGGAACAATACATTACATGTTACATGTCTTCATAATTGAGTGAAAGTGTTAAATTGCATTGTAGGTCTTAGAAGAGACTGGATTTGACATGTCATTTTTTGCTGACCCTGATGAATATCTTGAGCACAACTTTCAGGATCATCAGGTAAAGACATACATGTACAGTCATGTACTGCTACAGTCTGAAGTTTTAGTTATATAAAGGTCATGTACACAGGGCTATTATTTGGCTTTGAAAAAGTCATTAGAGTTTGAAGGAGCCAGATCCGCTTTTAAGGATAGGAAGTCTTCCATGCCTGTTGTCTTTTTAGTCATTTTAAAACTATGAGTAGTTTGGTCATCTTTACTGTAGTTGCTGGCCATAAAACATGTACATGTACATGTAGCTTGTTGCGGCTACTAATGACAGCCCTGGTTCAGTCCAGTAGCAGATCTAGGGGATGGGCCTGGACCCTAGTACTATTAGTAATTCCATCTTCTGTGTTTGTTAACCTCTCTTCTTGTAGTAATGCTAGGACACTGGCCGGTCTTTATAATAATTATGAAGATCGAAAAAGTTTAGATCTTAAAATACCAGTACATTTATATGACTGTTGCACCATATGTCACTGTATCTCAAGCATATAGCACATTTAGTTTGTGCAAGTTTGAGGTACATGTTTGTTTTCACAGTTTTGTCAGTGCTGCAAAGATGTACCGATCACGTAGATAGTATGTTGGACTTTTGGACCATGTTGTTTTTAGTCCTCGTTGTTGTTGACTCCTAAGATAAGTTCAAACTTTGCTTTACATCATCTCTCTCTTCAACTCAACTAAGCTCATTCCTCTATACCCCGAGTAGGATACATGTATAAGGCAGCAAAAAAATGTTTTGCCTCTGTGGTCTGTCTATGGCTGTGGCAGTGCAGCCTGCACCTCACCCCACAGAAGCCCAATCCTTTTCAACTCAGACATGACTGTATGTTGCAAGGTTGCTTTTGCCCTCCTGTGTTTTTGTATAAATTATGGATACTAGCAAACATTTACAGAAACCAAACAATCGCTATCCTGTTGACATAGTGGTACAGGAAGAAGAGATTAAGCTTCCATATTAAAATTAAAATATCAGCCCCTTATACACCGAATGCAAATATGGCCGTCCAACAATTTTTTGTTTGGACAGGTTCTCAAGAAAAGAAAAGTAATTGAATAATGATAAAGATTAGGTCAAAATAAGTCGTTGTGTGCATTTTCAAGGCCATATTCTTATTTTAGGAGAAGTTGCAGGCAATCAAATTTTGGGAAAAACATGAAAGCGAGGCTAGTTAGGATAGAATGTCTTTTCTCATACAAATGCTTTAAATTTCAGTGAGCCATAACTTTGCAACCGTTAAACCAAAAACACTCAAACTTTGCAAGATGATACACTTAGCAGCACTTGTTTACGTGGTATCATTAATTTCTCTGGACACTTGGCCAAACAAAAAATTGCCTGGCGGCCATATTTGCATTCGGTGTATTTAATCAGTTTTGTTCTGTTGAATTACACAGCATTCATATGTCATACCTTACCTTTTTCTGTGATGAAGAGGTTTCTATCTTTTCTTTAATTCATTATCATTTGTGAATGGAATTTTTATTTTTTTATAGGTTAGACTGTACATTGTTCCTGGTGTCCCTGAGAAAACAGTTTTCCAACCACAAACCAGAGGAGAAATTAAGGTAAAAATACTTGTCTGACACTCAACAAGGAAACTGTCAAAGGTTCCAATTACACTCACTGGAAAAAACCCTAATTTGTGAAATGACCTGATAATAAAATTGACAACAACAAAAAAATCAGACTTTTTTTTGAAAAACCTACTGACACAGATGAATTACGACCAACACTACTCATAAAATAAGTAAGTTGTAACTTCCTTTGCTTACTACACTGTAGATAAAAAGTGTACCTTATATTAGCCAATACATCATTCCAAAAAAGTCAAATGTGAAAATACACTTCTGTTATAAAATATTTAACTGATAACTAATTATAAAAGAATAAATGAAAAGGCAGGTAGAGAAACATGCGGTAATATTTAGTAATTTCTTGGAATCATTCCTGAGGGGGAAATCTTTGATCTTAATTATAGTTGGTAGATGATTAAAAATGATTGATGTTTTTTTTTCCTGTGCACTCAATATTGTTGTTTATAAAAATTGTCGCATAATTACCAGTAGGGTCGCAGCTCTTAGAAGCTTCTATTTTCATTGGCCTTGTAAAACAAGGCTGCTATTGTTTTTAGGGTAAGGGTCCATTGTTGTGTTGTTTGTCCTATTGCCTATTGTTAGGTCTAAGGGTGGCAAGCCAATGGTGTGAGACCTTCTAAGAGCTGCGACATCACCCATAATTACATGTACATCGTGTATGTCTTACATGTACATACAGGTTGTACCATTTCAGAAATGTCAGAAATGGTATGCAGTTTGAACAGTTTACAGTAATTCAACAAAACCTTTTTCATACTAAAACATGTTGACTGTTCTGCATGTCTTTGTTTGCTCTACAGAACATAGACTGGTTTTACATTAGCGATCTTCCAAGCCACAAGAAAGATACAGTCAGCCGGGAGAACCTGGGACTGAATCCAAATGCTTTCTTCATGGTTATGCCGTTTTTAAAGTAAGACAGTGTAGCATTTTGGAGTACTTTGGAAATTTTATTTCGTCATTCAACACAGATAAGCAAATATGCAACATTCATTTTTTCAAAGTGGAATAGGGAAGATATCATTGACGTCACCAATTGTTATTAATGTGCCAACCAGAGCCTTATTGGCTGCTGAAACAAAGGGTTCTTTTGTTCCAGTGGTTGGCACATTTGAATAACAAAAAGAATGTTTGTAAACAGATATCATCCCTATTTGTCCACAAGAAACAATGGTGTTTTGCCCACAAACGTCGATTAAAAAGAAAGATATACAGATATCTATGCAGATAGAAGGGGAATAGGTAGCAATATATTATTTTACGTGTTAAGCCTGGTTGTCATTAGCGACATCAGTGGAAGCGGAAGCGGGGGAGTGAAATATGAAAATTTGGTTGGGCAACTGAGTTGAGGGTGGCGTTTCGATTCGCTCGGACGAAGGGCTAGCGCTTGAAACCTCACAGGAGTTTCACACCGGGCAAATTGACCGGCTGTGAACACGATTTTGCCTGTCTGTTTTGAACATCTAAACCTTATTTTTTTCGCCAACAAGTTAAATAATCTACTAACTTGACCTTTTTGATGCGTGTTCTAAAAAATAAAGCATATTTCAACGTAAAAAACAACGAAGTTCTTGCTTATTTACCTCCCGCTGCTGCCTGTACAGAAGAAACGTGACAAACAACTGAAATTGCCCCACAATGCATTACCAGCTTAGTGCTCTGCATTATGTTTTGCATGATGTCACTGAGTTGCAAACAAGTTCCACGTGTGTTATGGTGACCGGAAAAAGGTCAGAACAGTCAATTAAACAAACACAATACAACGTTTCAAGCAACAGTAAGATGCTTAAGTTCGTGCTTCAAAATTCAGGAAAATACATCATTATCTACGGACCCCCCTAGAGGCTTCCGATCGTGTGCCCACCTGCTCAAACTCATTGCCCTCCTGTTCAAAATGTTAATGAAACCCCTGCATCAGCTTTTGAATATCTTTACGGTGGCCAATTTACTCTATCAACTCAGTTAAGAAAACCAAGTCATCAGTGTTAATGGTATGAGTTTCCACTCTAGGGGTTTAAGGAAGTGGATTTCAGTAGCACGGCAAAAACAACCCAACCCCATTCTGGAGCCAAGTGCCGTGGAATCACCTGGAAATAAACAGCTTCAAAAACTTCTGGCGAAAGAAGAGCAGCGCTTAGAACAGGAACAGAAACGTGCAGCCATCGAAAGAAGGCGAAAACAACAGCAAGACAAGTTCCAACTGCAGCACGAACTCAATCACCCACTACGACAAAGACCCAAGATACTTAAAGGTGGGCTAATCAATTCGTGCACTTTTTTGGCTTCTATTTTCAGCTGGGCTGGCATGGTATGATGCAGAATGCACTTGTTGTATGGAAAGTCGATATCACATTCCCGTAAAAATTGATTACCAAAAGCGTAGCTTCATACTTCTGAAAATACCACTTTAAGAATCGAGTGTTCAGTGCTGCAAAGTTGTATAACATTTTTGCTTGCTACTATCAGCAGCTACTTGTTTATCTCATGTGTACAGAGCGAGTCCGCGAAAATCAAAACCAACACATTGCTTTGCCGCACACATTGTACAAAATGAACAATGTTTAAACAAAACTAAAATAAATTGATGCAAGCAATAGAAGAGGTTTCGGAAAATACAAAAGTGTATGTTTGTATTAGTAATTACATATGTAAGGGTTATTGACCAGGAGCGAAGGGATATGTGATATATTCCCCTTGTGGCGTACCCGAGGGCGTAGCCCGAGGGAACGCCACGAGGGGAATATATCACATATCCCCGAGGGACAGGTCAATAACATGCTTATTTTTCACCTTGTGAGGTTTTCTAAAACAAAGAAACTATTAATTTTTCGGAGAGTAACATTCCGTTCAATTCAAATGCAAAAAAGCATGATTCCGCAAGGCCGCATTGGGATCACGGCACGTGACGAAGCGAGACGGTAAACATGTTTTGCTTTTGCCAAATTTGCATTGAGCACGTTGCTTCGTTATGAGTAGAAGGAGGAAGAGAGAGAAGAAAGTGTATGAACAGTACTCGTGGTCTCGCCATGGCCCAACTGCCCGCCTTCATCTTTCGAAGATCAATGGAGTGGTTGCGGTGTGTTTTCCAAGGGAACCGGCGGAAACATATTCAGGTTCAAGCGCAAAACGAGGCGTCATACATTATTGAAGACTCGAAACCTGAATCGAGGTACGATACCTTCGAATAATGTTATTAACGTTTCGTTTTTTGGTCGCGACCGGCAAGTTAAATACGTAGGAATAAGATTGACGAAGTTGTCTTTTTATGTAAACAAAAAATATTGACCGATGCTAGAGTGTTTTCCTTGTTATGCCCTATTTTGTCTTCCCGTTTGTGTTATTCTATTATGAGGGGAATAAGTCAAGGGGACTAAGGCGAGGGGCATATGTTGGGGGGAATATGACGAGGGGAATATATAATCCTTTGTTTTGCTATTGTTATCAGCTATTGTTTTCAGCCCCGCGCGTGACGTAAGGTTCATCATAACTGCGTTTTATTTTATAAAAGAAATAAAAAACTTAGATAAGCACTTGGGAATTTTTAAGAACACTCGAGAAGTGCGAGAAGCACTCGCCTTTGGCTCGTGCTTCTCTGCACTTCTCTCGTGTTCTTAAAAATTCCCGCGTGCTTATATAACTCAATAATGCACTCGGCGCGTTTTTTATTTCTTTAGTAAAGAACAAAGAAAACTGAGCAAGGTGGAAAACACAGTTACTTTAAATTCTTTCAGAATCCCTATAGCGTTTGTATCAATTTCTTAAATCAAGCAAGTGGTAGGCTTGATTTTCACGAAACGATTCCTGTTGTACATGTAAGTATTTCCTCAGCAAGTCGGATACGACAGGGTTTTAAGCTGCAATGTCACAGGGATTTCTTTCTTTTTGGTACTAATAAGATGTGACATTGTCCCCGGCTTTAAGCAAACGCTGCCCCGTCTAAATTGATCTTCCTGTCATCCTAGATTACCAGTCTTTAAAGGATGAAGAAGCAGGCCATCGAGTCTCTCCAGTTATGAAAGAGCGGGACGACAGACCGGTTTACAAGATCCTACAACGGCCATCGGAGGAATCAGTCACCGAAAAATCATTAAATCCACTACAACAACTGCTGTCTGGAAAACTGGGATATGGTCCCATCACAGCAACTCAGCCTTCTCCGCCCATGGGTGTATCCACACCTCATGGAGCCATTTATCACCCTTACGCCCATCCTCAAGGTGTTATCGGCTTCAATCACGAACATATCTCACCACGTGGAGCCCCACCCACACAATCCTCGTCTTCCCGCTCTAAGCAGCAGCCGATAGCTACTCCCTCAGAACACAGCTGGGAAGATAAAGAGTTTCAGTTTTCTTCTTCAGCGTTTTTAAACTTTAAGTTCGACACGAAATCTATTTTAGCTTGTTTACCCACGTAGCTGCAAACAGAGGTATCAAATAACCGATTCAGCGCGGCATTAATTCACGTAATGCTCCACATCAGAAGCTCGGCCTTGTTTTAACTGACGTTGGTACCTCGCATCCACAAAGGTTGTTTACAGGGTTTCCTCCGCCTTCAAGATGACCGGCCGGACGTAGAAACTACTGCACAAGGCCAAAACACTGCAATAGCCCATTTCCGAGTTGCTGTTAGCCTCCTTTTCAAACCGAGGCCAAGTGCAAAACCATTCATACGAAAATGAGTTTTCTTTCACATGCAAATAAAACTCATATCCATGTGAATGGTTTTGCACTTGGCCTCGGTTTGAAAAGGAGGCTAAGAGCAACTCGGAAATGGGCTATAATCCCGGTGTCACGGTTTTGTCGCGTTAAACATGATATGTCTTCGTTTCGTTTGAACAACGGTTTCAGATTTCCAGAAACAAACATGTCTGCCGATCGCTGAGAACTTCCGAAAACCCCATGTTATCTTGTGTCACGTGACAGAATACTCCAGAATTCTTGGAGTACTTTGGCAGCCTCAGCGCCCGCTCCGCCATGTTGAAAACGGAGAAGGCCCTGGGTACGAGGTTGGGTTTGTTGTCATCCGAGCCGCAGCTGGTGAAACATTCTTACACAGCACCAGCAGCAAGAATTCTTCTCGAACAATATTCTTTTTAAACAAGTATTGCGTCTCATGGTATTGTTCAAACCCTTCATCAAAAATGCCATGTAAACAGGAAATTATTTTAAGCGTTTATTTCATAAAACGTAGGAAACTTCATTCCTAGGTTACATACAGTTAGGAAGGATAACATCAGTTCGAGAACGTTTCCTTATCGTAAACTTTCATTTGTGCTTTGTTGTTTCTATGGATAGATATAGAGTATTTTAAAAAATGAAAATTAATTCATGCGCATGTACGATTTGTTTTATTTCACTGCGCGAAGGCGTGGCTGAAAAGCACAGGTTTTAACAGTTTTGTATTGTGAAACATTTAGACTGATAAAAAGTTTTCTGACGTTGACACTACGGAATTGAAACTTCTGTTGATCACTTCATTGTGGAAAATCGTGTTGGCAAATAGTTACAATAATTTTTACAAGTGTAAAGAAAGACAGAGACACGAAAGAAAAGGCTGAAGTTCAAAATTCGAATAACGACAAAATTCTTCCACTGTAATCGTTCAAAATTGAGTTGAGAGCCAAGCAATGCACTGACGAAATGGATCAAAATCTGCCATTCACAACAGACATACCTAACCTTTTTATCCCGTTGAACTGGATTGAGACGTCGCTAAGGTAAAACGGGTAGCGTAACATACACAAGCACATTGGTTTGGAACTTCAGCGTTTCTTGCTGTCTCATCTCCTTGCACTGTTCCATTTCGACAGTAAATGCGTCATATTATTAATCTGCGATTTTAATGTTTCAACGATACTTTTGTTACATTTGGGCCATAAAAGCAAAGACTATTGGCACGTATATGCTAAAAAAGTGTTGCCTCGCCCTATCCATTTTAGCGATTTGAAAGTTCCTCCATCATTGGTCCTCAGTTTTTTAGCTTAATTTATTTTAGTTAAAGAACTATGTGACATCATCACCTAAAAGTTGAAGAATATGTCCCATGATATCACATCTTAATTTTATTTTGTTTTACTCTTTGATGCAAAATAATAAAATGATAAATCATCCATAGATCCGAAACTAAGCTTTTTATAAGCTTTTATTAGTTCCTGAATAAATTATTTATTTTTTTAGGAAGAAGTTTTGTTTATTGACACAATTGATATATCACGTCCCAATTTACTTGGGTTTACTACAACTCCACCCCCACCCCCCCCCCCCCCCCCGCCTCCTCCCCCAACCCTTCCCACCTGGAAAATTCGTTCATCGTTTCAGCCAAGACGAAGATTCCTTTACCAAATATCAGAAAAGCAAGTGAAGATAAAAAAAAAAATACGTTCAGAAGCCAGCGAGATAGAGTGATTTTACTTCAACTGTGAAATAGTTAGTAGAATAGTACGCACTATTAGACTATAATTCCATTGTTTCCTTTTGTTAATTTGGACTATCACACACTAATTGTTAGATAGTGTTTCACAGATGAAGTAAAATCACTCTAATAACCAAAAACATGGCAAAGCATGTGGAAGCCCTATATGTACTAAAACTAAACTGAATGTAGCACTATGTTAATGTGTGACGTGGCTAACAAAATCAGCCTGCCGCAGGGTCAGGGCTATCAGTACTGAAGGGAGATGCTAATCACAGCTTGTTGCCGCAGTGCCATCAGTTTCGTTTTAATACAATACACTACAATAACGATATAATACAATGTTATATAATACAATACAAGCGACTTCTGGCTCGAGCATCTGTACTCTACTTTATTGGACCACTTTGGCCAACGCACAATAAAGGTGCTGGATCCCGGTGGATCTAGTCCACAAATTTAATTTTTTTTTTTTTTTGAATATTGATCAAGTTTCAACTTGCAATAATTGGAGAGCAATAATTTTTTTAACAGTTTCGAAGATCATGTCTCGTGAGTAATTTTCCAGTCAGTCAAAAACAAATCAGCGAATTCTTTTTGTGTTCTTCCCATTTTAGCGCGAAAATTCGGACAGGTCCGCGCTAATGAACCAATTGTGTATTAGCCACCATGACCCACCGAAAGAAGGGAGTACGTAAACCATGATAAATTTATTTATTGATCCATTAATTTATTTATCGTGTTGCATGGTGCTGATCTGAGTTAATCAAGGTGTCAGGTATAGGTCACAGTTATCATCGGCATATTGTTCTATAAGACTTAGTAAACATGGGTAAGAATAAAATTAACCAAGGTTTCGTCACCACTCATGGCCACTGGGGGAGGAGACCAACATGGGCTTTCATTTTTAAAATCTCTTTACAGAAAACTGAAATGAAAAAAAACAAAGAAAAGCAAACAAAAACAAACAAACAAACAAACAAACAACAAAAACAAGCAAACAACAACAAGAACAAACTGACAACATAACAAACCTGGAGGTTTTACAGCCGATGTTTACCCATTTTGAAAACGGAGAGAGCCTGGGACTCAAGCAGTCGCCATCTTGGTTCGATTCGAATCATTCGATGGAATTCATGCAGTTGTAGTTGTTCAGAGTTTTTCTATCATGATTATTAAAGGTAAGTACGTTTTCAAGGTTTAGATGTTGGTTGTTCGTTTCGTTCAACTGATACTATAATATGATAAGGTTTTGTACATGATACATTCCTCGTGGAGTCTATGCATTGTATATTAAGCTCGAGCACTCGTGTTAAACACTGCACCGTAGCTTTCTCTATTATAATTTTCATGGTAAGCACATTTTAAGGTTCGGATGTTATATATATTTTCACTCCCCGGCCCGATGCTCACATTGCTGTAGTACAGCTGAGTACAGGATTTTGAAGCGTAATTGTACAAAAACGACTCTTAAATTGTACCTGAGCAACTCAGTGCAGTGATAAACAAACACAAGCTTTAGCTTGCATGCTATTAAACTGCTGATTAAATACTGTACGATTTAAAATAATCACTGCGCACGCACACCGTAAGCGAAACGAAACAAAACGACGCATGTTTGACTTGTTTGTAGGTTCACTTTACAAATGTTGATCGAATCACAATTGTCTCTCTTATAAATACAGCTGATGCAACAATTTAAGCTTATTGTTCGAATCTGGACATTCGAATAGTTTCCAGTGAGCAAATCGCAGAAACGCATGATACACAAGGTGGGGAATGGAGGGGTTGGGGGAGATTCCCCTCTGTAACCTTTTTAATGAGACACGTACATTTCTAATTATGATCACACATATCCAATGGTCAAGTCTTTAATATGCAGTATTTTCAGGCCAGGTTGTGTGGCACACAGATGCAGCAGATTGTGTGATTTTTCTACACCAATTACCACCATTTGTGTCCATCCTTGAAGCATGATGAATTTAGCGCAAAGTTTTACTTTTCAAACTTTGAAAGTTTTGTTGGTTATGTGTCACTTTCGGCAAATGAAACATTGATGGTTAGGTAGTGAAATTTACAACGTTTGTAGTGCCATACGAATATGTTTTCTTCATGTGATATGAAAGTTCAGCTTTTGCCTGACCGCTCCGACAAAAGTCTCTGCTCATTTGGTTTGTTTGTTTTGCATGGAGACGAGAAAATGTAACACTGAGTTTGGAAGGAGTTATCATCCAGGTGTCGCTCTTATAAGCTTATAAGCGATGGAGGTGACCGAATAACGGGTTATATTCCTGGTGCAGTTTTACACAATTTGCGAAGGAGCTGCATGTGTCTGTAAACACTGTAAAATCTGTATGGTACAGATATTGCGAAGAAATGCAAAATTTAGAAAAGCCTAAAGGAGGCCAAACATCTGAAAAATTACAGGAAGATGATCTTGAACTCATTGAAGTTTTGAAAGTGATGAACAAGATACCAGAAATACTGCAGAATCGCTGAATGTCTGAATTACCTCTGTTTTCTTGTGGTTCTGCATCAAGAATTTGGTCAATTTCTTGATCTACAACACAAAGCCTTTGTTGTTCCCTTCATTGTTTGTATTCTTGTCTCATGACACAAGCAGCTTCTTCAATGGTAAATTAAACCAGTGGAAAACTTCTTGCTCTTCATCAAGTCAAATCAAAGAAATCATCAGATCTTCCAGAAGCCATGATAAAAGAAAGATGTTTTTTTTTTAAAAAAATTCAGGAAAAATCGAATATAGACGTCCGACAATGTTGAGTTTGGTCTCGAATGAAGGCTAATTTATTCAACTCACATTTCACAACCTTTCCAATACCCAGGGGATTTTAGTTTCTAAGCTACAGCCAATCAAAATGCACTGTCATCTGACAGGGCGCATGTTGGCACATTGAAATTTCTGAGGGGTTTTGTTACTGGGCACAGTGAATTGTAATGGTCAATAAAGCACATTTGGAAAATAAAATAATTGGAGGGTGATAAAATAAATGAACCCCCTTCTGGCTTACTGACGATGATATTGGAGGATAATGCCCTTGGCTGAAAAGATTGCTCTCAAAATTTTACAGTTGTCCTTGGAGCTTTGCTTTTCGGCCAAATGTTTGCAGTCATTATCCTCTGATATACAAAAAATACAGTTGTACCAGCCACTGAAAGGGGTTTTATTCACTAAATTTATAAAGCATAGCAATTTTAGGCTGTGTATAGATCACAAAGTATTAAAACAGCCAAATGTAGGCTCCGATTACATGAGATCAGTATGAGCTAAGAGTACCACTAATTGAGATCAGTCTCCATAATGCTTGCTTCTGTTCAGTGAAAGAAAACAGTCGGAACAATATCATCTGAGACCAGTCTGACTCATTGCGGGATCTGAACCGACACAGATGACTCTGACTGGTTTGAAGTCAGTCAGCAGCAAACCATGTACATGTAAACACAAACTAATATTGGACCGGCATGAGATTTCATAGACTGATAGTTTCTTGATCAATGATTGGCTTGAGGTTCAGATCAGTCTCATGTAAACGACTTGCATCAGTCTGAGTTTATATATACATGAACCTACACTGTACATCTGATGTAATCACTTTATACAATGTACTTTCAGACCAATTTCTTATAAACTTACTTGTACTGGTCTGAGTTTATTCTGATGCCATGTTATCAGTCTCTTACTTTCTGTTGAAGTATTAGTGCAAGATTTGTTGTCCTGATAAAATCTTTTCCGTTGCATATAAATTAATTTACATGAATTAGAACAAGGTCAAGAGGCTGAAACTAGCTCAAATTTGCAGTGTTGAAAATTTGATGAAAAGTCCAGTGGGATGTTCAATGCCCCAGAGTCCTTCCATTCATGCTTTAAGGACTAAATTTAGATACATGTATGTGTAAAGTGCATTAAATTGTTTTTAACAATCAGTGTATGTTTCACACACTCAGGTATTGCTTTATGCATGATCAGTTACAGAGCGTTTCGCAAAACTTTTGACGAACGGATTCCGAAGTTTGTTCGGAATTTCCGAAGTTGGCGACGAACTTGGCAATTTGATCACGTAGTTGCCGGTCAAACTGCGAACTTCGAAACGAACTTGCGAACTTAGTTCGGAACTTAGTTGCGAACTTCGACTCGACATAATTTAAGTTTGTGAAGGTAGTTTATACGTTGAAGGCGCAAATATTATGAATCCTTTTACCCAGCAAGGAAAAGCTATCCCAAGCACTGTTAGGGAGAGAATTGTAGACCGCTGGCTAGAAGGTAAAACACCAACAGATATTGGAAAAGAGCTGAGACTCAGCAAACAGACTGTTTCAAATATTGTTGACAACTTTGTTCGCAAAGGACATTTCGAGGCAAGCAAAGGAGGAAACAAAACACGCTTAGCACGAACTGATGATGTGAACTACTACGTTGAATACTGCAAAAAAATGCAGCCCAGCATTTATAGCAGTGAGATCCAAAAGAGGTTGGTGGAAAACAATGTTTGCTTTCCTCAAAATGTACCATCGCGTTCATCGATTAGCCGTAGTTTAACACAAGATCTTGGCTATTCTTACAAAAAAATTACCCCGATTCCGCGTGAATCAATAACACCAGAAGTTGAAAACAAGCTCATTCAATACTTAACGGTCTGTGCGGGAACGGACCCGAAAACAATGCACTTTTTTGACGAGTGTTCAGTGGTGAAGACGACTGGAAACAGACATTACGGAAATTCAACACTTGGCCGTCCGGCTATTGAAGTTCAGCGATACGCAAGCAATGCTACCTTTACCGTTAATCTTCTGCATAATATGTATGGAGTTGGACACGTTAATTTACTACCAGGTCCATCCAACGGACTTGAGCTTCTTAATTTTTTCGCAGAAGCTTTACTAGAAGAAGATATTTTTGGCAATTTCCTTCTGAAAGATGGCGATACCGTCATTATGGACAATTGTGGTTTCCACCACGCTAGACACGTTGAACCAGTATTGAGAAACATGCTAGCAGTCCGCAGAATTGGCTTGATTTATCAACCGCCTTATCACCCCGACTATAATACCTGCGAACTTTGTTTCAGGCAGTTGAAAGGTTGGCTTCGCAAGCACACGCAGTTTGCACAAACCCATACAGAGATTGCAATTTTCCACGGCCTAAGTATAATCACGGCTGGAATGTCAAGAAATTTCTTTAAACATTGCGGCTATATCGAGTAATTCTAGTAAAATGTGTTTGTTGTTGAGTTTTGTTTTTGTCGAGTAATCAGGAGGGTTGAAGTGAAGATTGTTTGTCACACAACATCGCCAGATGTGTTTACTGATCACAATCTGATGACATGTCCAGTGCGCATTTGTCGGCAATTATTACTCATGCACAAAAACTCTGACAGGAAACATATCCCACGAATGCATCTGTCTTTAACAACGTTAACATTAACTATCTAAGTGTCAAGAACGAAAAGCAAATTTTGGGTATTTAAGAAACGAATATTGCGTGTTCTTGTAATTTGCAAATAAATTTAGTACGGGCGACAACTGTCTCGCTTGCAGTTGCCAGTCGTCTGTAACATATTTACCCTCCCAATTCCACGATCATCAAACACCTGTACCCTTCAAAACTAAAAAGTAAGTCGGTAACTTTACTAGTGTAATCCGAGATATTTACATTTTAAACAAGAAAACTGACTGAAAATATTTGGCAGTTTTTCAAATGTAGATAACATCTGTTCGAAGACTTGAATCGCCGTCAAACAAATAGAGATGTTCTAATTTTCTTTTAAAATACAGTAGAATCCTCAGTGGAAACGGAAATTGTTTCGAAAAACCGAGGGTTTGGAAAACTCGGGATAAAATTGAACTGAAGCAAGTATGAGTTTTGGTTCGCCTGTATCGGGAGGTTCGAAAATTAGGGATGTCGCGTGTGACATGTTTCTATATTTAGGATTTACGCTTGTGGCCGATTTATTTGGTATCTGGCCTGGTAGACTACATGCACAAAGTTAATTCTTACAACTAAATTTTATTACAATAAATCCAACAGTTGTTACATTAATCAGTTCATATTTGATTTGTTTACTTGTAATTGTTTGAATGTCAATAAATCTTGTCTACACTGTAAAAGTCAAGCAGTAAAAATATTATCAGTGTATTTTAATATGCAAACCATTCTAGCGGTCTCGGTATAAATATTAAAATAACTAATCTCAACATCGAAACGCAACTCTTCAAGGACAACCAGTCCGCAATATTGTGCGGCCTAATTATTTATCAGTGTTTTTTCTTAACAATTTTAACCGGACATCCAAACACTGTAATATTCACTCTCAACAAACGCAACTCATCACAGGGTGACAAAGTTCATTCAGTACAAGCTATCTAGAGGACTGATAAAAATGTCACTTTTTAGGACTTGAGTCCGCAAATTGCGTGGCAATATTAACCAGTGCATTAAAACTACCCCACTGATTTGGATCTTGCGTCCTTTCACTCTCGGGTCTCGTACTACAATTCACATGTAACTCTTCAGCATCTGGCGCTTTGGGACTTGCAACGCTATGGCCCTCTTGCGGATGAAAGCTACAATTAGAAACTTGAAAAGGCATTGGAATTTGACTGATGGGCGGATAATACATATTCGTGAAATTGGGAGTTTGGTTATTTTGAAATTTCATGCTATGCATGTGTGCTGTATTTAGGGCGACATTATGAACATTTCCAGTGATACCTGTATTGAAAGGAATATGATACTGGGCGTAATAATTAGGTGGAAGATCTGGTTGTTGATATGAATTACTTCCGCGGGAACACCGTCCACTTTCACTGTGAGAACTAGAACTTGAGGAATGGTGTCTTCTTCTCCTTTTCGCCTTTTTTACCTTTTTATTCTTGCGTTTTCGTTTCCTGTGTCGGTGATCATCGCTCTCGCTTGAAGAAGAAGCGGAAAAGCCAGTGCTTTTAGCGGTAAATTGCGATGCATCTTTCTCACGAGATGATTTTTTCATTTCGTGTTTTGTTACAAAATTACATTTCACAGGTGAATTATATTCCCCATCAGCGGAAGTTTCGCCTTCGAAAAAGTTTGGCGCGTCAGGAAATTTCTGCAGGTTCTTTTTACAGTTTGCAAGGAGGATTTTCAACTGTTCGGGATCATTGGTTTGAACTGGTGGAATTCGTCCATCAAATGAGCTCCGTAGCAGTCTGATGTCTCGCATGAGTTTCGGTTTATTTGTTTTATAAGAGGCATCTGCTGCAAATAAACGTGGGGTCAAGTTTTTGATGAAATGAAATTCATTATTGGAAGAAAAATCTTCCATGGATTTAGATTGATTTTCTAATTCCTGGATCTCATTTTTCTTTTTCTTGAGATCGTGTTTCAAGGTATTTAATTTATGAAAATATTCGGGGTGCTTGTCCTTTATTCCGCAAAACGTGTATTCGCAACATTTTTTCAACTCGCACGGTTTGGATATTTGGTTTCTGTGTCCTCTGTGATGACAATGACTGCATACTTGTTTCGAGCTACCCACAGCCGGAGGCTCTTGGACTTGGATCTCCATCGACTCAATGTTCATTTCGATTTCTCTATACTGCCGTCTTTCCGCTTCAAGCTGTTCCTTGATCTTGTTCCCTTGTTCTTGCAAAGCCGGAAGAACACACTAGAATCAAATAAATGTTATGAAATGTTAGCAAGAGGCTGCCCGGATTGCAAGAAACCATCGAAAGCACGTGCAAACTTACTCTGCGAGATTCTGGCGCCGCGGTCGACTGATTTTCTCCTTCCTTTGACGGCATTGCCCTTACTCTTCGATCCTTTCGAACTGGCAGGGGTGATTCATCCTTCAGCAATTCTAGCTGATACATAAGTAAGGTTTTTGCACCAAGTGCGAGATCTTTCGCAAACATCATGTCGATTTGCTCTGCCGTGAGCAATTTCAACTGAAGTCTTGAAGTAAATTGGTTTGCGGCAAGAGTTTCGTAAATCAATTGGTGAGTTTTTTGGTCAAGCTTATCCCTGAAAAGGGCCAACCAGTTTTCCAAATCTGCCATTGTGAAGAAGAGCACAAAGGTGAAAATCGTTCACAAGTTCCCAAGTAGCGCAACTAAGTTCCGAATTAAGTTCGCAATTTCGTTTCAAAGTTCGCAGTTTGATCGACAACTACGTAATCAAATTGCCAAGTTCGTCGCCAACTTCGGAAATTCCGAAGAAACTTCGGAACCCGTTCGTCAAAAGTTATGTGAAACCCTCTGTAAATGGACAAGTGAACTCATATTGGAATAAGTTTAAAATGGCATCGGCATCACCTGGGTAAGTTCAAATGGCTATAAAAAAATCCCCACTTTAAAGGTATCAAATGAAATAATTAACAACTATTCACCGAAGTGGACTGAGGTGGCTAGTGGTGGATATTAACCAAGCCGCAAAGCACAAGGTAAATATCTGCCACTGGCCAGTTAATAAGTCTGAATAGTTGTTTTTAGTATGTACTAAAACAGTGAGATAATAATATAGCATGAAAATTTTCAACTCATTTTTTCCTGTCAACAATTACAATTTTCACGTGCAAATTGCTTGGAGGTGAATTGCTATCCTGAGTTTCAGTAGCCAATTAGAGCACACCATCAATGCCATCTTCTGTTTTAGTATATACTAAATAATAAATTATTATTATAATTATACATTTGTATTTGCTTACTAGGTTTCAAATTGCCGGGTGTTTATAATTGAGGAATGTTGGTCATGTGACCAATTGGTGCAAAAGGCCAGTGTAAGAAGCAAAATAGTATCATTAGTTAGAGCAACAAATATTACGCCAGCATAGATGTGCCCTTTTGCCTTTTTTCTTCATGGGTTTATTTAGAATTACTGAAAATTGCCAAACTACTACTCTTAATGCACCTGTTTGTACATTATTGGGTTATTCCAGAAAAAATCCACACCCCCCCGACGGATGGCATGCTGGAAATTCTCGCGGGAGAGGGGGTTGAGGGCTCTGGAAATCCAGGCGGGAGGGGGGGTCTGGACCTAAAAATCCTTCCTCAGGGGTCGATTTTGAAGAGAACACTTTGTGTTCAAAACAATTAGTTCAGGTTTAACTTCGTCGGTTCCACATTATTCATAGAGAATAAACCGGATGAAAGGTAGAAAATACAACTCTAATATGGAGAAAGTCAGTGGTTAACGTAACCGGAAGCGTGCTTCGGTACCTTGCAACAAAGCTCTTGTCCGAGTTTTTGCCAGCAACATTGAAATTGTCAGCCGATTTGAAAAAAAAGACAAACGATTTTTGACCAAAAAAATAGATGCACCGTTTTGCAAGTACGTATTTGTTTTCTATTTGTAGAATTGTTTCAGCTTGCTTTCGTGCACGTTCCCTGTAATCTGATATAAGCTTAGTAATATGCAAATGTCCAAACTTTTATGCCGTTCTTCCTAGTGTACTGTTTAGTTGATGCCTTAAACCTTGAAGGAAATATAAAATAATTGGAAGAAGCTTTCCAATTTAATACTTAAAGGCAAATTGCGATCAAACTTGTTCGAATGTTTTCTTCGTGAAGCCAATAATCACGGTAATTAAGGCGCGCTAGTAAATATAATTAAATTAAATAGCGCTTTCTGAATTTGTTTGCTTCCAAGATTTTTTTGATTCGCGAAAACATGTGAATCATCCTTACGGATAAGAATGGCATTCTATATACACAGGAAAAGTCGGAAATTTTAGAAAACACTAGATGTAATAAAATAGGTTACTGAATTTAAATAATATTTTGTGATGTTTACAACATTTCGCAGACGCAAGCGCTCGGCGCTGCAATTAGGATAAATAAATCGCGAAGCCTTCCGGAAGCAGAAAATCACTGAATTCTGACAAGTGTTTACATGTAACTCTTCTATTCAAGGGAAAGACATTTTCATTCAAGGAAATATGAGTTTCATTCAAAAGTTTTGACCTTAAGAAAAAATGTTTTGGAAACGCAGTGCGCGATCAAATTACATTTTATACTAAATTTGCATAAAACAAAATTGTGTATTTGCAACAACACTTTAAAGAAACTGTGAAGCCTGGAAAAAATTAAAACATACCAAAATCAAAGCAGTTATTTAAGGAACTAGATTTATAGAAACATTTCATTCGATTTTGTCTTGAAATCACGGGGTTTTTTTGTATGATGTGTCACGCAATATTTATTTAAAAAATGTTTCACCAATTTATAGCACTAATCACCACAGTTTAGATAAATATAAAAACACGATCTCCTGAATGCGACTACATGTATTTGTTTCATTATCTGTAAATTTAGGGCTTCCAAAAATTTATTGGAAATCCGGGCAGGAGGGGGGGTCTCCGGGCTTGGAAATCCTGGCGGGAGGGGGGATCTAGCGGGCCAAGGAAATCCGAGCAGGGGGAGGGGTCAAAAAATCTTGCCATCCGTCGGGGGGTGTGGATTTTTTCTGGAATAACCCATTTGCACTTTGCCATGTGTCATTACTAAATATTTTCTAAGGCAGTCTTTGAACCTACTTATAATTAATTAAACTTTAATTAATTAATCTTGGCTTAATTCAGCTGAAATTAATTCAATCCAGACAAAATTGCAGATTTGAGTCAGCAGAAGACATTTTAAACACTGCAATACATTGTGTAGTTCCAGAAAAAATCCATACCCACGCCATGGAAGGTCATTGGAAATTCCTAGGGGAAGGGGACTCTTAAAAGCCAACATTTTAGAAGCAAAGTATGAAGCTAAACTGGAATTTCCTGTGGAGATGGGGGTTGCTAAACAAAAAACCTTCCGTGGGGGGAGTATGGATATTTTCTGGAACTGCACATTTTAATACTGTCTTGATGCATTTGATTTGGCTCAGCATCTGATTCAAAGCCGGTCCACAGTTGTTATTCCTTGTGATA
This sequence comes from Cladopsammia gracilis, assembly GCA_022457155.1. Classification (NCBI taxonomy): domain Eukaryota; kingdom Metazoa; phylum Cnidaria; class Anthozoa; order Scleractinia; family Dendrophylliidae; genus Cladopsammia; species Cladopsammia gracilis. The sequence goes on along the minus strand of JAJGOT010000437.1, from coordinate 522,060 downwards.
GACCAGCATCCCATTCAGGGGGGAGTGGCAATACTCTCAGTCGCTTCATGCTACAGAAACCAGCTTTATTAAAAATGGTTGAGCAGAGTGATCCAAATCATTATTAGATCAGCCGTTCTGAATTTATTCAGACACTGTACAAGGCACATGGACTTAATTCATTGAAATAGGTTGGCTGATGTGAAGTACAGTATGGTGTCTCAACCAAGCCTAAATTTTGGGAACATAATCCTCTGTTTTTGGAGCATATAATTTTTGACTTTAGAAACATACATGTATAGTTGTAAAGGCCTTCTTTTCAGGTTTTTTACAGATTTTAATTTACACACATTAATTTTTGTCATTATTTTGTTTGCAGGATTATGAGCCTTTGATCTGAGGATATCAACATAATGCTTATAAATGAGGAAAAAAAAATAGGAAAAGTCCAACCTTTTATAACTTACATTAATTATTATGGAATCCACTTGTGAGAACAAGAGAAAGACTTTAAAAGGTAAAATTCACTCTTATAGCATTCTCATGGTTTTTTCTGCATTGTGGAATTTCTGCAACTTATAAAATGTGAGACAAAAATGATTCATGTTGCACATCATTTATGGTATACAAATTTTTTATTTGCTTTCAAGTAAAATATTTGAAAACATCAAAATATTGTCCAATATAACAGTACCATTACTAACAATAGCAAATTTGTCTGCTTCTTGTTTATCAAGGTTTTTATTGAAAAGCATTTAAAGGCTCCTCCTCTCCTTGAGCCAGTTAATTTCTACAATAGACCCTCCATACATTGTCTGATATAATACCAAAAATAAGTTTTGGTCTATAGTTAAGGTCGCGGGGGATACTTGGCCATGAATAAATTCATAAGGCAAAATTTTAGCAGGGGTATCACTTTGAAAAACGTTATATCGTAAACATTTGGAAGCCGATTTCGCTAATATTTAACAGAGATATCGACGAATAATGGAAGTGCATAAGGATTGTTTTTTGTTGAAGAGATCGCGCTTTGCGGCAATGCTGTAAGCGACTAAAGTTATATTTTTTAAAAACGTGATTTTATGTCCAAGTTTGCCCCTGGAGAAGAACACAAAGCAAGTTGATTTCACCACTCACTGATCCGTCAAAACGTCTATTGTGTTATATCTGACTCTGATTTTTTTATTTCAACTTTAATTAAAAGTTATTAGCTTTTAAAGGAGTAAAATTGTCCATGTTAGAATTTCAAGCTTCGTATCTTCCCTTTGAAAGCCTATTTAAAAATTTTGAGTCAGATATGACAATCTACAATACACCAAGTTTTCCTCCCTGCAGCTTCAACTCATGAAATTCTCTATCCGCGCTGAATTCTTGGACACAAAATTGCTTGTTTTCACTCTTCAGAGCAAACACGAATGCAAAAAATATATATTTATGGTAATTTTGCTAATTTTAATCCACAGGCTATTGTCAACACTTCATGCAGAAAGAACAATGCGTTGAAAAATAGTGTATTTTACCAGACAGCGCTTTGCACGTGCAATTATTGATGCAAAAACATCACAGAGCCTGTTCGTGAATATTTCGCACATTTTCGGTATCAGCCGTCGCACTTAGTGCATACTCTTTTCATAAATGCATTACTGATGAGCGGAACCTGTCCCCCGCGACCTTAAGGAGGCTCGTACCCATTTCTCAAGTCCACACCCTTTCAATTTTAATTGGCCATATCTTTTGTTGTAGTGCATAAAAAGACAAGCCACTTTGCATGCAAACACACAATACATTGAACTTTATGGGAGTATAGGATTTGTTTACATCGGTGCTTCCATGGCAACGGAATGGTGATCCTCTGAAATTCACAGGTTGCGGAGTTTCTCTAGATCAAGAGAAATTTTTGTAAAACCCGCTAGTGGACTAATTGATTAGACCATGGGCTTCAACTGGACAAAGTTTGAAAGAAATGTATGAGAGCGTTTTCGAAATTTTTAGGGATGAAGTTTTGGGGATTTTAAATACAGTGAAAAACATACTATCGACATCATTGGCTAATATCTAAAGAAAATGATGCGCGATGGGGATGCAGTTTCATCTCATAGTAATTTGATTCCATTTGAAATGGTTTGTGAAAAAGTGAGGGGGTTGCTTTGGCCGATTGCGAGAAAGAAGGATTTGATTAGCGTGCGTTCAGCTGCTCTTGTTGCCATTTTTGTATGTAATTTGGCCTACGCCTACAAATGTGATGATAATTTGGAAACCGCGAGATAAATTTTTTTAAAAATTTGACAATCTCGAGATTGGTCATCAATTTATATGGCCTGCAAGTTTCAAGGACATTGAAGACATGCAAGGCAATCAAATAGGGCCTCCAATGAACCAATTTTTTCCCGCAGAGTTTGTGTTTACAAGTGAGCGTCTTCATTATTCACGGGTATTGTTTTCGAGTTTCATATGCACGTGCAAAACTTTAGCAAAAAATTTATTTGCACCGGAACAGAACGCTCGATTGCTTTCCGAAGAATTTTCCGAAATATGCTAATAGCTGGCTTGAGAATTGTAATAACATTACGCACTCGATGTTGCGCTATTACGCTGTAATGCAGCCATACCGAGGGTCTCTTTTTAAAATTGCAGGACAAGAAGAACATATCCCAATTTGGAAATTTATAAACGTAATGCAGAAACAGTGTTTCTTTAATATGTCACACGCAAGAACAGCGTGACAACTTTATATTTTAGCTGAGAATTCTGCTTTGCGCTATTTTATATCTAAATAAGGAACAGATGCTACGCCGATTGCAACAAATAAGCAGAGTGAGACAATCATAAATGTGTTATTTCTGCATCCGGCACTTGATGAAACGTGACGTTTCCGACGTTGTCTTCATCAGTACTGTTGTCATTGCTATTCGTAACGCAAGCCAGTTATTAGCATGTTTCGGAAAATTCTTCGGAAAGCAATCGAGCGTTCTGTTCCGATGCAAATATTTTTTTTTGTAAAGTTTTGCACGTGCATATGAAACTTGAAAACAATACCCGTGAATAATGAGGACGCTCACTTGTAAACACAAACTCTGCGGGAAAAAATTGGTACATTGGAGGCCCTATTTTATTGCCTTGCATGTCTTCAATGTCCTTGAAACTTGCAGGCCATATAAATTGATGACCAATCTCGAGATTGTCAAATTTTTAAAAAAATTTATCTCGCGGTTTCCAAATTATCATCACATTTGTAGGCGTAGACCACATTACATACAAAAATGGCAACAAGAGCAGCTGAACGCACGCTGATCAAATCCTTCTTTCTCGCAATCGGCCAAAGCAACCCCCTCACTTTTTCACACACCATTTCAAATGGAATCAAACTACTATGAGATGAAACTGCATCCCCATCGAGCATCATTTTCTTTAGATATTAGCCAATTATGTCGATAGTATGTTTTTCACTGTATTTATAATCCCCAAAACTTCATCCCTAAAAATTTCGAAAACGCTCTCATACATTTCTTTCAAACTTTGTCCAGTTGAAGCCCATGATGTAATCAATTAGTCCACCAGCTGGTTTTACAAAAATTTCTCTTGATCTAGAGAAACTCCGCAACTTGTGAATTTCAGAGGATCACCATTCCGTTGCCATGGAAGCACCGATGTAAACAAATCCTATACTCCCATAAAGTTCAATGTATTGTGTGTTTGCATGCAAAGTGACTTGTCTTTTTACGCACTACAGCAAAAGATATCGCCCATTAAAATTGAAAGGGTGTGGACTTGAGAAATGGGTACGAGCCTCCTTAACGTGAGGTTACAATGTTTTTTTTTTTTAAGATTCATATGCATAACATAAGTGATTGTTGCTAATCTGTTCATTGTAGGTTTGTTTAGTCTGGTTTAGTAACTGGGGACAACTAATCTAATTTGAGTAACCTTATTTGAGTATTAAAAGGGATTGTTCATTTACTTGAAAGGAAGATGATCCTACGACAAGGACATATCTTCAGCTTTTGGTTTACTTATGAAGTGTTGTTAGTGCTAGGATCATCCTAGCAGGCAGATTATCCAAGCATGTGGATCATCAAAATGCAAAATATATAATGTTTTCTGCTTTCAGTGTACAAAGATTGTAGCATTAGGGTGATCCTAGTGCTGTGCAATGACCATCCCACCTTATCAGCTAGGATCATCCTTGTACTAACAACCGTGTCAGCAGAAAACATAGATTGACATGTCTTGCTTGGATGATCCGCTTTGTAGAATGATCCCAGTGCTAGGATCATTCTTTTTCCTTGTAAACAAGTCCTTATAATGTACTTGATTGAATTGTTTATGTATTATTTTCCTAGCACTGAAGCGATCGCATTTTAGCTCCTGGTTTGATCCGATGCCAAGCTATGTGAAGGCAAGAGGACCAAAAGCTATTGCGGCTTATCGAAGAGCAAAAGAAACTGGCAAGATACTTGACAGACGTGTTAAAGTTTTACTCATTGGCCAGGATCGGGTAGGGAAAACAAGTGTTGGAAGATCACTTAAAGGTGAACAGTTCAGAGACAACGAGACAAGCACAGATGGAGTACAAATGCATGAACCCTTGAAAAATCCTGGAATTCAACCATGGAAGTTTTCTATCATGCAACAAGAAACAACCGCGTACCATCACAAATGCGCTGAGTACATTGGTAAAGAATTGTTGGCCGAAGCAAAAGCTGAGGAAACGAGAGCTTATGAAGAGTTCAGCAATACTTTTCCAAGACCAACCAAAAGACCAAGACCGACTAACAGACTTAACCTGGAGTCACTGGATTTAATATTAGATCTGACAGGTGTGAGATGATTACTTTCAACCTTACACGAACTGAAATGATCATCTTCATAACCGGCGAATCATGTTTCAGAAAACCCAGGTCTGCACACAGCAGTGACAATAGCTGTACTAAACAACAAAACACTTGATTTTTGAAAACATGTTTCAATCGTTTAAATGATAGAGCGGTTTTTCAATTGAGTGTCGTAAAACCAAAACCAAAATAATTACTCTGACCAATCACAGAACCCGCAGACAATCCGATGAACCAATCAGAACTCGGAGCAAATACATGTCGGCGGCGCCAAGCATGGGAAAACGCGTGCGAGCAAGTAACGATTGGTTTTGATTTTACTTCTGATTGGTTGAGAAAATGGTGCGAAATTTTTTAGCCAATCACAAAGCGTAGCAATGCAAAACCAAAGCAATTACGAAATTACTTTCGACACAATTGAAAAGTGCTCTATGACTTAAAAACTAAAATCAAAATGAGTGCTTCAAGCATCTACAATTAATGTGAAAGAGAACAAAAAGGGGTGACCGTGACCAATATGCGCCTGCTTCTGTCCCGACTGAACAATCGAAGGAAGCCGTATGTTTTATTTACATGAAACAATTAGTGTCTTAGGGTTGTGGTATTTAGGTAACCTTTTGCATATGACAAAAAAGTATTGTCCTAAAATGCCCTTTAAAATTTTAGCAGGTGCCACTGATATGCATAAAGTAAGAGTTCCAGTATGCAGGCATTGGTGAAGGCAAATGTGTGATCTTCCATTGTTGTATTTTTTCCATTTTAGAAATCCCTGATATCTTCAGTCCTGAATCAGCACGGAACCGGCTAACCGAGGTTTGAATCTGTGTTCTTTCAACGTTTACAATAATACCGTAAAGTTCCGAAAGTTAACGACCCCCCGAAAGTAGCGGTAATATTTCACAGGTGTTAGCAAATCCCGAAAGTAACGAACCCCCGAAAGTAGCGACCCTCCGAAAGTAGCGACCCCCGGAAAGTAACGACCCTCCGAAAGTAGCGATGAAATTTCACAGGTGTTAGCAAATCCCGAAAGTAACGACCCCCCGAAAGTAGCGACCCCCGGAAAGTAACGACCCCCCGAAAGTAGCGATGAAATTTCACAGGTGTTAGCAAATCCCGAAAGTAACGACCCCCCGAAAGTAGCGACCCTCCGAAAGTAGCGACCCCCGGAAAGTAACGACCCTCCGAAAGTAGCGACCCTCCGAAAGAAGCGATAAAATTTCACAGGTGTTAGTAAATCCCGAAAGTAGCGACCCCTCGAAAATAACGACCCTCCGAAAGTAGCGACCTCAAAAGTAATTTCCCTTTTTAGCAAGAAATAACGGAAATGATAGATGTAACATAAGAAGCTATACCAAACTGATCCGAGGTTTATTTTTAATGAGTATAATGATCTTTGACATTCCTATTCAAAGGACAATACATAACTCTTAAAAGTACATTACACTTGTTTTCAAAAAGTATACCTTTCGTCTCTGAATACCCGTTACATACGTAATAGGGATAATCAAACCTTTTTCTTTAGTAACAAAACTACCATACGGTATATTAAACCAGTTCTTTTCATATGCATATGCTCGCATCTAAAAAAACAGAACCTATTGACAAAGTTAACTGTAACCGCGAAAAGTACTTCTTATGCGTTCACAATACGATTTAATATTACCGGAACTGACTGCTGCTAATGTAGATTATTCAAAGACTGATTCTTTCAAATGGTTATTCAAAACAATAACATGTAATAAGTTTCTCCAAATAAAAAGTGTGCATGTTTTCACATTTGTAGCGATTTTATTAACTTCGAACGACCCATGTACGGTGCACGTTTTAGCTACCCGAAAGTAGCGACCCCCCGAAAGTAGCGACCGTCCGAAAGTAGCGACCCCCCGAAAGTAGCGACCGTCCGAAAGTAGCGATAGGCTGCTAAATCCGAAAGTAACGAGGGTCGTTACTTTCGGAACTTTACGGTAGGTGCGGTTACACGGGGCACTTTTACCGTGGTAAATGACCCTTTCACCACGGAAAACTGCATTTAGTGAGTGTGACCGACATTTCCCGAGGTAAATTTCCCGTGGTAAATATCCATGGATACATAAAAAAGATCACACAAAGCACCCATGACATTTAACGTAGTAAGTCGCAAAGGTGTTTTGATGCCCAAGGTACAAGAGCCAATCACGATGCTCCGTTTGACATCAACACGTATCCGCAAAGGAAAAGTGATTCACAGAATTGAGTGACATTTTTTTAAATCACGTGTAACCGTTGGTTACCACAGTATACTAAACCCAAGTGTGATGTACTGCGGGATGATTTACCATGGGAAATGCCATTTACCATGGTGTGTGTAACCGCACCTAATATCATTTAAATCCAACTCTTTTTCAGGGCTATCACACTTTTTGCATATTTTAAACTATTATTAGTCGGTTGTAACCTTGTGGTTCATTTTCACTTTTTTTCTGCTTCCAATAAAAGCTACCTCCTCACCACAATTATCTTCCTTCAAACTATTGCGCACGATGTTGGTTGTAGCAATTTCAGAGGTCAACACAGAGTTCAGTTTAGGAAATGCGTACATGTACTACTTCATACCGTCTGTTCAAGCATTAGAAGTTGTTCTCCAATGCCTTTGGTATTGGTCGAAATTTATTTCCCAAGAAATTTTGAGCACCGAAAGACGTGGATCTCCATTGGCCCTTGGGATAATAGTTATACAGTATTAAATTAGAAAAGTCAAACCAACAAATCTCATCCTTTGAGTAAATCTCAAAATTCAATGATTGTTGGCTACATACAGTAATTCCTTATGGGGTTTATGCATGCAAAAGTGAGCTTCATTTAATTGTAATCGAAGAGTGAGTGATACTTAACATGTCTTTTGAAAAGTATACAGTTGTATGTACATGTATTAAAAATATATGTTACTGACTATGGATTCTATTTTCTGTATCACTCATCACAAGTCCTCATCAGATGTCACAGAACAGGCGAATGGCAGCATACCCGATGAAATTGTGCGTCTCTTGGACGGCAAACGAAAGGAAGAGTTCGCCGCCATTCCCAGTGGGGTTTGGCCAGTTATTTGGGATTTAGCTGGTCAGGCTGTTTATCGTGCCATTCACCCCATCTTCATGTCACCTGAAGCAGTGTATGTTCTGGTATTTGACCTAACAAGGGATCTTTCCACCTCATCTCAATGTAAGGTAAAAGGGGAGGATTGTGAAGAGGTTGAAATTGCAGCGCCCGACAGCAGTGACACAAACCTTGATCACATTATGAGGTGGATGGACTTGGTGCACTCATTGAGACTTTCCGAGAATGGTGAGACATTACCTCCAGTGGTTCTTGTTGGAACGCATGCTGACTGTGTAGGCGACAACAGGATGGTTGCTTTAAAGAAATTCCTTAGTCGAAATGCAAGAGTTTTCAGTAAACGCATTGCCCAGACGTTAACGGTAGATAACACTCGTGCTGGTCAACTGCCAAGTCAAGAAGATCGACAAATTGTAAAGTTACGGCAAGAGATACTAGCTGTGGCAGATGCCATGCCCCACACAAAAATAGAAGTTCCTTTGAAATGGCTTGAGGTAGAAAACAAGGTTTACGATCTGTCCAAACAGGGTGAAAAATATGTGACAAGACAAAAATTTAAGATGGAAATCTTTGACCACGAAGATTGTGTTGTTGGTGATGATTGTGGTGATGTTGATGATGATGATGTTGATGATGATGTTGATGATGATGATGTTGATGTTGATGTTGATGATGATGCTGATGATGATGATGGTGATGTTGATGATGATGTCAGTGTTGAACATGATGATAGTGTTTACGATGATGATGAGGAGGGGATGATGGTAGAGGATGATGACGAGGATGACGTTGAGCACTTGTTAAACTTTTTACATGACCGTGGCACAATAGTTTACCATGACCGTGCTAACAATCCAGATGGCCTGGTTGTGTTGGATCCACCATGGCTTATCGACGTACTCTGCAAGATAATAACCGTCAAAGAACAAGAAGAGGAAAGCCTAGAGATTCTTTCACTTCGTCAAGACCTTCTAGACAAGGGCGTTCTTCACGGACAGCTTCTTGATCACGTATGTAAGAATTTGAAACTTGATCATATCAAAGACTCACTGCTTTTCATTATGAAGAAATTTAATCTTCTTTGTGAATGTAAGAACAAGGTTGGCAAGTCTGTATACTTGGTACCCTGCATGTTGACAACTAAGCCAGCAGATGACCTGATGGGGCCAGTATTCCAAGGATCTGCTCCTGTGTTCATCACCTTTGACACCAATTACGTTCCAGCTGGGCTGTTCTCCAGACTTCTTGTTCTGTTTGGCGAGTGGGCTGCATCAAGAACCAGCTGTGAGCAACAACAATTTTTTGCTAACGCAGCACGGTTTTTTATTGGAAAGGTTACTTGTTTAGGTTTTGCTTGCTGTAAGACTGTAATCAAGATCCACGTTTGGACGATGGATAACTCAAACCCAGTGGAAGTGGAGCCGGAGCTTTGTTCAGAAGCATCCAGGTAAAGTGAATATTGATTTTTATGCATATAACCAAGCCACAATGTCTCAACTTTGTATTGGTGGGGAGGGGGGACCAGGAAATGGAACGATAGTTTCTCTCTTCGAAAGACTGTCATTGCGTAGTATTTTCTTAAGTGTCCCAAGGTCTTTTGTCCACCATTGTCCGAAAGAGATTTTTGAAAGATACAGGTCTGTCGCTTGAAGAAAAGGTTTTAGCAGTTTAAATAAAGAGCTACTGGTGTAGTAGCTGCCGCAAGTAATAAATTAACGTAAGTACTACAGTTTTGGGTCACATAAAGCAAAACGTTTAGGTGTTTTTTTTATTTTAAAATACAAGCATTGCATTCCTTGCACTTTGTACAGTTTCTTTTTGGGCCATAAGAAGCGCAAATGTGTAACTATTCCTATTACTAATAAAAAGACGTCTGTATGATGAAAGAAGTGTCTTTTTCTACTTCTAGCAGTACGATTTAAAAAAAAATCAGAGGCTCCTAGCAGCCTATACTCATGCGCATGCGTAAGTAAGTTAAGAAGATGATAAGAAGAGAAGATGATAAGAAGATAAGAAGGTGATAAGAAGATGATTGTTTTGGAAATGAAGGCTGTACCACAATGAAGGGAATGATTCTTCTATGTCTTATATATACCAAACATGAACATTGCTAATGTAAGTAGAGTTGTAGGAGACGCTGTCGTAACACTTGAGTAACGCTCTTTTACCGGAAGTGAGAGTGGCCGAAAGTCACTAAACAGGAAGTGTAGTGGCAAAGCTATGAACCGGAAGTGTACAATTTAAAATATGCGTGCATAAATTTGCATGCAAAATCGTGACACAAAAAATAAAAATAATAATAATAACAAGAAAAACGGAGCCGAAACCTTACCTCATGCCGCTACGCGCATGAGTAACAAAACGACACCTAAATGTTGAAAAAAATACACTTTTTTGTTAACACCGGGAGTTTGGAGAATGTCCACTTTCCTTAAGTAATCTCCAAAATTCACTAGATGTTTTCCGTTTTAAAAGATATTTTATTCTCACTGTCACTAATCTGTGTCGTATCACATCAAGCACAACTCTCCGTAATTTTACTCGATCCCATTCTTATAAAAGTATTAGCTATGGCCAGACAGGAATTTCCCGTTATTGTTGACTCACATCTCTTAGTTGATCTATGGGTTCATCTCGCATTTATGTAAAAAAAAAAAAAAAAAACACCACGCCCTATTTGTCACGCAACTTGACAATGACACGTTTCCGACAGAAGTACCGTGTGAACAGTACCCGGCTGAAATTATCAACAGTTCTCACTTATAACCAAGAAGAGAAATATTTGATTTCTGTTTGTACGTGACCTTCGTGGTGGCCCGTTACCAGTTCCAGAGCTCATCTATTGGCGATGAGTTTAAACGCTAATATCCTGAGTACTGTGTTAAATCGAATAAAACTTGCAGTACTAATGCAGTCTACCTCAGTAAACAAATAGTTGAAACAGTTTAACTACTTTTTTTGCCTATCTTTCGGTGCTCGAGCGAAAAAAAAAAAGCAGAAAATGCTGGCGAGTACTGCTGGCGAATACTGTTGCCGAGTACTATTACCGAGTACTGTTGTCGTTACTCTATAATTTCTCTGCATTGGAAATATACCAAATAGTATGGGCCAGCGGTTATGGCCACTAGCTGTGCGGATCCAATGTTTTCGCTTTTTCCAGCCTGTGAACAGGCTCTTTTGTGGGTTATGCTATTGGGTTACGAGAAAAATTGAGGCTCGGCTCCCTCCGTTAGCCAATTTTCTTTTTTAACCCGATAACTCCACAAAGAAGTCTTCTGACAGGCTAGGCTCTTTGGTTATATTTTCTGCCTATTTTCTTCTTCAAGTTGAAGCGAAATACCCGATGATTTAATATAAGTCATTCGTAATTATCCCAATCTTCTCTCTCAAGGATATTAAAGACGAATCTAGAAAAACTGAGACAAGAATGTCATTGGCTGCGTGCAGTATCGTGGCAGCTTTGTGGTCAATGTAAATTATGTCCAAGTAAAGTCGACCCTGAGACGAAAACGTGTTTCTGGCATCAGGAACGAGAATGTTGCCATGACGACTGTGCTCATTATGTTACTATAGACAGTTCACCGTTCTGCTGTAAAGATGCCAAAGGCCCCGACTTACGCATACCTCAGACTTGGATTCAGGTCAGTAGTAACAAATTGTGTTCAGTTTTCCCTCACTCGGTTCGTTTTGTTCAATGCTTGTTATTACTGTAACTATGATTCATGAACATTGATTGTTGTTCTCCTAAATTTTCGCTATATTTCCCGGCCTGTTAAATCGATGACAATCGATCATCGGAAATCCAATCGATCAATCGATATCAATCGATAAAATTAGTTAATTGATATCGATTGATATCGGCCAATCGATAATCACAAAAAATGTCCCGAAAATGATCGATTTTATCGATTTTTGCGTCTGTTAATTGACAGTATTCAGGACATAATGCTGAACCCAAAACTGTACATTAATACAAGCAGGGTGCAGTACAGTTACCGTGTCTGGACCATAACACCAAGGCACCCAAGTGGTAATTGAATTTGTTTAGACAAATGCCTTGAGCAAAGCACGCTTGACATATGTACTACTGTGTTAAATTCATTGTTGTTGTTTTTTTGAGTAATGTTACAGCAGTTGTGGTCGTTGAGTTCGATGTTGACAGGCAGTTCTTTGATCTAAGTCAGTTATTCGCCTGAAAACGCCCATCAACAGGGTTGAAATTCCTCGTGTTCACTCAACTCGTGTATCAAAACTACTGCGCTGGGAAATCCTTTTATACTTCCAATTTGTTTTAGAACTCTTTCTTGCCCTTGTCATTTTTTTTTGTCAGTTGAATGACATTATATTGAATACAGGAGGTATATTTGAATTATCGTTTTGCCTGGAATGGTTACGTTGGAAGAGTTGTTAAAGGGGCATTGTCACACACATTTTGCTGTGTTTTTGGTCAAAATACACTAAATATATGACAAAGTACCTTTGCTCAAACATAAAATTGCTTTTAGAACACCAAGAAGATAATATCAAGTGATTTCTTCAAGTAAGAGCAAACCATAATAAGTTTTTCTGCGATTTTTCCACGACCCTTGGGAGGAACTTGAAAAAATTGGCCAATTTTTTCAAGTTGCAATCCATTTCCATCCTGGCCATCCGCAGCCAAAAATAACGAATACTAGTTTCTGTGCACTGGTAGAGTATTTGTTAACAAAACTGGACCATTATTTTAAGGCTTCCATTGAAACAAATATGTTTTTTGGCTTTTCAAAGTGATACTAAAAATAGGTGACAGTGTCCCTTTAAGATTAATTATCTTTTTTTTTTGTAGGCACTTTGCGATGACATAACTTCCGAAGAAAAAGGAGGTAAGTTATTAGGGTCTTGGGATCTGTGCATGGTTTCGAAACTGAGAACAACTGCATCGACTTTCAAATTTCAACCCAGTGACGTTCCTTCAGCCCTTGCTGACCAGTATAAATGAAGGGTCTTAGAATGAGTTTGGCGTGACACATTAGCATGTGCACTGGGATCGGAGGTTCGTGTAAGAGGTCACTATAAGGCGGACATCAGGGGATGGCTGGTTTTGCACGAATGCCACTTAATTTTCGATAACTTGAAGGGACAGTGTCCCGGTTGAAACCCCTGGACAAGTAATATTCTTATTATTCCAATGAATAATGTGGGATGAAATAAACCAACAATGCACCAATTCTACGGAAACTGCATCGAAAAAAAAAGGGTGCTTTCGGACCGAATTGTCTTTGGAAAGTTTTAAAACTTGTCGTATGTACACCGTAGCTGTGCAGTGTGCTGATTGCAAAAATTAACTGTTTTTGATTTATTTCATTTACAGAAGCACCCCCAGCCAAAAGGTCAAAGGTTATGAAGGAGAAAGGTGAAAGAACGCCATCAGAGGAGGTCCTTGACGACCTGTCAGGTGACGTTGTGAACTTTTGGACATCACTGGGACATAAACTAAAAGTTCCCAACGTTGACATTCGGGAAATTCAAAGTGATCATGTGCAATACCCGCGTATAAAGGACAAATCATTTCAGATGTTGATGGTTTGGGTGGACAGAGGCGAATCAGTAACATTCAATGAATTGTCAAGAGCGCTAAAGGCTCTTGGGCAGAACAGACTAGCCAAACAATATTGTGGTGGGTTATAGGTGTAGATTTTAAAATTCCATGCCTGTTGTAAATAGCTATTTTTACTCATGCGCAAAGCGCAATGAGTTAAAAAATGCCCTTCGTTTTTCTTTTTTTTTTCTTTTTTTTTGTGTCACGATTTTGCATGCAAATGTATGCACGCATATTTTATTATTAACCGGGTCGTCAGGTCACATACAAATTCTATTAAAATGGCTGCCGCGCTCGGCATGTGCTTGGTTTTCAAAACCATAGTTTTGTCTTATAGGAATAATAACACACATTTAAAATATTCAAAATGGAAAGAGAAAGCTTTAAAGAATACTCAGAAGCCGCTGTAGTGGAGAAAAAGGAGAGCATTCAGCGACGAATCTTGCTCTGGGGAACTTCATGCGTTTTTATCAATGCGGGGCGATGTTTCTTTCGAAGAAGCGGAGTTTTAAAGAATTTCTAAGCAGCCGAGTCAAGCCGAGGGACTTTACCATAAAAGAAACTACATTTTTCGATGGGAATTTATGTTGATATCAATTTGTGATTGACGTTTTCTTTGTGTTCTCGTTAGTTTTGGAGAAATGCTTATAAAACGTGTTCAAATTCAGTCGAATGACATCTGATATTATGTAAACAAAACAAGACTTAATTTTATAGTTCCAACTTCACACGCATCGCCTTACGCAAAGATGTCTGTGTATGTTTTGCAATTTTCATTTCCAAATCAGCTTCTCGGGCAATTTTCGATACACAACTGGTGTATTTTATTCGAAAATTAGTCATACTAGTTATTCTAGACCGAGAAAACGTTTTTGTGCACTCTAACAGACGGTCGCGTTATTTTGTTTTTGAGATTCGCTAAAATTGAAAAAATAGCCCAGTCGTTTGCTGATTTCATTGCTTTTTTTTGTATTGTATTGTATTCAAAAGTAGTCTTTTCAAATGTAACGGAAAGAAGTCACGGTTTGGGAAATAAATGACGAGTGTGTATTTGATCGGGAATCAATAAATAAATATTCAAAGCGACTACAGAAAACTTGTCTGAGGGCCTCTTCATATGAGCCCGGTTGACCGGGCTGGCCCGGTTTCCGAGATCTCGCCTTACCTTTAAATCCTTTGTAAAATTTTTGATGTGTTCATATGTGAGGGCGGGCTGGCTCGGTTACCGAGATCCCGGTTGGAAAAACCGAGATCTCGGTAAGCGGGCTGGAAAATTTTGCCATATGAACACTTCATATGGCAAAATTACCGGGACGAATTCTTCGCAACAGCGCATGCGTTGCATGGTCGATGACGTAGCAGCGCGGTTGGTAAACATGGCGGGAAGTGAGGAATGTTCTTCTCTCTCGATTCCTAGGAAGTTCCGTTGGCAAACAGAGATGGTCAGCCAATTGATCGACTGTTTACTTAACTACAAGTCTAAAATGGCGTACAGAAGCCTTGATTTCGACGCGGACAAGCAAATTCATTACCAGGAATTGCGAGTGGAGATGGCGAAGCTTCATATCGACGAAGAGTTCATGTTCGGGCCTGTGGTTGCTTTCCATTTACCGGATGATTATGACACACTTTCAGAAGAAGAGAAAGCTATAGTAAAAAACTCGTACCCAGGATCTTTGGCCTTTTCTCATCTCGGAAACCGGGCTGAATTTTCGCATATGAACCCAAGGCGAAATCCGTCCCGGTACGCGGGCCAGCCCGGTCAACCGGGCTCATATGAAGAGGCCCTTAGCGTTCGTTGTGGGGGAAGGGGTGCGTGACCCATTTAAAATAAACCGTAAAACTTTCTTACGCAAGCACATGAGTACAGGCTACCAGAGTAGCCTCTGGTTATTGTCTAAAACGTTTTTATGGTAGCTTTTGATATTTTAACCAATACACTAAACTTACGTGCACAACAGCGTTTCTTCTCTAGAATGTCCAGTCAGTAGAGGATGGCCGCAAAGACACCAAAAGTATCTATTCTTGGTATAAATGAAGCATATTTAGCATATTTTCTTCCTAAATATTAAGCATATTTTTGTATCATGAATTTGTATACAGTAGTCGACTGTTTTTAAATATGAACCTAATAATGTTCGGGAGATTGGGCGACCACTCTCCACACACAATCGACGTTAGATAAATTTACGTACCTACTCTACCTTATTTACTCTTTATTTACCTTTATTTACTCTTCCTAGGAGACTCTGCAAGCAGGGTACGTACTTCTCCATACTGAGTTAAATTATGGACGCATAGAAGCGTAACAGTTTGGCTTCAAAATTCCACACACCCAGTGAATTCTGTAAATAACGATTTTTATTGCCTGCGACCTTTTTATGAGATGACAATGAATATATGAAAATCATATAATGAACTGCGTAAATGAAATTAAATGATGAAATAATCCTCGCAGTACCGGATGAAAGCAATTTATGTTATTGCGATTACGGCTGAGGGTCATTTCATCATTAAGGACTTAAAAAAAATTTCGAATATTTTACATATACACGATACTCACATAAATGTCGAATACTCTTTTGCGCTGTCAATACATTGTGCGGTCTTATAGTTACACGTGCGTAAAATAGTTCACCCAATCGGTGATATTTTTGTATTGTATATATCCTCTTGTTTATAGGAGCTGTTGAAGGGATTATTTCAATTAAATTAGGTCCGCCAAGCGGATGTTAATAAAATAATATGAAGAAAATTCTCAAAACCCATCGGGTTTCCAAACACCTCGAAGTTGGTTAAAAAATCTCGGCTGTGCCTCGTTTTTTCAACCCACTGCTCGTTGTTTGGAAATTCTGATGAAACACTCTATCTCGTGTTTGATTTATTATTTAAAACATTTTGAATGGGGCCTCAAAATGTTAACACATTCTTGATTCTAAATAAAGAAAAACTTAGCCTACTGCAAACAACAGCAAGAGAAACTCTTTCTTAGAAATAGCGACTTCGGCTTCTTTTAAATAGACACGTTTTCATGGTCATAAAGTAGGGTTCAAGTATGTGCATTTTACTCTTTCACATTCAAATATCGGTGTCATTATTATTGTTTCGTACAGACAACGTATTTCGAGCCATGTTTGCCCTATTTCAAGATGGTGGGTGGTTTCCATAAAATGGCGTATTCCGGGGCCGTATTCACTAAAAGCTGGTTTTCACTAGCGCATAAGCACAAGCATAAGCACAAGCATAATCGGCCGAAAAGCAAGTGAGAACGCCAGAACATAAGCATAAAGACATACGCAAGCGCAGTATGAACGAAAATCTCGATACCAGCTCTCCTCGGCTGTGAGATCTGAATCAAAGATGGCGGATGATTTGGTTGACCGCCTTGTGCTTATGCTTGTGCTTATTTCATCCCCGTTCTCACCTTACATAAATGTGACACAAGCATAGCATAAGCACAAGAAGAACGGAACGTGTTCCTTGTTCTTGTGCTTATGCTTATGCTTATGTCGCGGGAGTTCTCACTTGCTTCTGGATCTCTTATGCTTATGCTTGTGCTTATGCGCTAGTGAAAACCAGCCTTAAGAGCCTCCTAAGATATAACTCAGGGAATAACTGGTATTCACAAAGACCTCCTATTGTAAGACATCTATAACTTTCGTCCTAAACTTAGGACCTAAACTTATACCCCACCGTGGTGGTACAGGGAGGGGAGGGGAGAGGTGTTCGCACCCCCTTCCCCCCTTCCTCCATAGGCCCTTGCGTTGTTACAACATCTTAAAAACATTTTACTCTCAATACACAGCCTGTGATGTGCATGTGCAGTGTGATTAATTTGATAATTAAGAGAGAATCATAACAGCTGATGATTTCGTTCATCGACACCATAAACAAGCCTGACGGACAGCACAAACAGCGCTAAGCTTTATGTAGTAGATAAAATATGAAAGGGAGATCTGTATGGGCGTTTACAATGGCTCGCCGAACTTGTGAAATGAAACAATGAGTAGAGATCTGTATCAAAAGTTAATGAATACTAATTAGCTGAGCAGGTGTTTGACGGTGTATCAAAAGTTAATTCTACTGTTTAATAATTCAACTCCTTTGATTTGTATTGGGGTTTACAAAGGTATACATGTGACTCAAATACTGCCTGTTTATTTGTCATAACTGTTATGAATTATTAATGAATTTTACAATTCCTTATATGAATTTTTCCCGAGGGGTGGTGCGGATATTACTTATTACTACTTTTAGTGTAATAAGTCATTTATATGCATTCAATCTGTTTGACCGTAGCATGTCAATAAAACGTCATAATGTAAAAGGCCATGCCATCATTTTGAAAAGGAAACCTAAAACAAATGGCCCGTGTCAGTCAACTGAAACTATAAACAGCTATCTATGGCTTCGGATGAGCAGGATGAAAATGAATTGCAAGTTGAAATTGAGACTAAACTTTTCAAGTTTTTCCCTGTGTCTTTGAAAAATCGATGAAAAAGGGGATGTAGCTTGTTCTCGGTTTACGAATTCACATTATGTCGTCCTCTTAATTTTCATAGAGAATTTTGTGCATGCATGAGTTAAGGTACTTTCCAATAATTGTACCACAATTTTGACCATGAAAATCTAAGTCTCGTGACCCTAGTCCCCGTAAAGCAAAAAATTAAATTTGAATTATCAGGTCTTGGTAGAAGTGAAATCTTCAATGAGTTTTCTTTCTGGCTGCCGTCAGTTATATCCTGTTAAAAGTTAAATTAAAAAAAACAACCCACTTTAATGTCAACTAGTTTCGTGTATTTTAAAATATACGTTTTTTTAATCAAGAAAACTGTGACGAACATATCTAGAGTGACTAGGGGAACAACATAAGGTTCTCGTCAGAGAAATCCGTATATTTTTTATGTCCCCCGGCTCCACTTCGAAAACTCGTACTCGGCTATGCAGTAGAGACCAGAACAAGCTGCACTGTAGGTTTTTGGGAGGAGGCAGGTTCACCCATTATTAACCAAATAAGTATGGTCCTGTGTACCCTCTCGTGCAAACTTTAGTTTAATTTGCTTGCAAGGAAAAGAAGAACGTCTACCTCGAAGGGTATTTTTTGCCATTTTGGGACAGTAAGAAAAGGGAAAAGCTATATATAAAAATTGCTATAGTTTAGTCCGAAGTAGGTTAAGAATGTCTAAAAAATCGGAGGTTTTCCTCTGAAAACCATTAGCTCGCATTTTCTTTTTCTTCTTCCGACAAACTAGAAAAACTATTACTGTTGCTACTGTTATTACATATTTTTTTAAATATTACCAAGCTACTTTATACGATAGACAAAATTAGACTTCTCTGTTCCCACTGCAAATCCAATTTGTTCGTCAAACTCCCAGCATTCCGCAGTAATATTCCCATATTTGGCGTAACTGTTGCCAGCATCCCTTCCACTGTAGCACTCGCCATAATACTGAACGCCGAAGTATTCGTATCCTATGTCGTGGGCCACTCTTGCACATTGGTTTACTGTCAGCTCCATTTTGGTCCAGTTGATCTGATTTCGAACGTTAGCGTAGAGTACTGGCAGGGCTCGATCGTTAGTGCTATCGTTATAACACCCAAGTGGTTGAAGATCTGGCGCAGGGTCTATGGAAAAATATCGACGCAGAAGGGTTTCATCTATTTCCAAATAATGCTATGAACTACTGAATGATAAGAATTTTAAGTCCTATCATAAACTAACCATTTCGTAATTATCGCTGGTTGTATTCAAGTAACAAAAACGATCATGTGTTGAATGAGTGTTTTAGTGTTTTTCTGTAGATTTTTTAAGATAAGCAAGAGCAGGGAAAATTTTCGAGTAAATAACTTTTAGAGAAGGCAGTACTTACCGAAGGAATATACAAAAATACTGTTATCCATTCCAATCCCGTCTTGACAATGCGCTCCATCAAAACCGCTTAGGTGATATTCGTATTTCATGTCTGCTCCGGATAAACACAGACCATTCTTGCCCAGGGCGAAATGCTTGTAACCTTTGGCGTGGGCTAACTTAGCGCACTTCTTAACAACTTCATCTGTGTTATCCCAGTTAATTTCATTGGTAAAATCACCGAGTTTTTCATTAAGATTATCAGCACCAATAAAACAAGCCACTTGGATTTCGGGTGGAGCTGTAGAGGCGTCTATAGAGACTGAAATAAATAACCTCAATTTAATTGACATTTAGCTTGTCTTTATGACATGATTTAAAAGACTCTTTTAAACATATTATTTTGTTAACTTTAGGTTGGCTACTTAGTTGCACTTGTGAACTGTATACATTCTAAAGTATCGTTTTTAACTCGTGAATGCGCGCAAGCGCAAAACGTGTTATAGTGATCAATGTGTTGTGTGACAAATTTTCACTCGATCGGCTGTAACTTTTATTTGTAATTCCTTTGACCATTACATAAGATCCCGCGCTCTGGAAAACTAAAACCGATCTGCTGACTTCAAATGGATTTTTCCAGACTTAGGAAGACGCAACAGCACGGTAAATGTTGTTTTAAATATGTAGCTTGCGAGTAAACTCGCGGGCTCGGGGACATAAACTTAACCTTGTTTAGAAAACAGTGAATTAAAAAAAATGTCTTAACATGACACAAATATACATTGTTTGAAATAAGAGACAATTGGATGACGTGACGTAATGTATTAAATTTGCTTACTTCCGCAATGCACGGTACTTTCCCCTGCACTCACAACAAATTTACCGGCATCCAGTTCTCTCTCATTTCACAAAATGCATATTTCTGTGACGCTAAGACATGTTTTTTTAATTAATCTTTTTCGAAACAAAATTTGCTTTATTTGATCTTTTACAAATGACTCCAGGTCCGCCATCCACAAAGTAGTAAAAGGGTTCCATATTCACGAGTTGGCGTATAGGAGCCTTTGTTTACTAACTGCCTTTGAAAGGAAAGGGAGGAAAGAGTACTAACAATGAACATACCTGATTCACAGTTGTTGCCAGTAAACCCTGACAGACAAACACACGCATGTGTGTCATTTTCAAAGTCCGAGTGGCATCGTGCATGCATAGGGCACTGAACATTTGCACAAGGATTCTATTGAAAGAAATCAATCAATCGTTATTGCTTACCTTAAGTTTTTACACTTTTGATTTTAACAGCATCTGCATGACATATTAAGCCCAGGGATTTTCTGAAACCATTACAGGCTTGTAGTGATCATATACGAGGTTGTCCCGCATATACTTTTTCGATCTCGAGTTTTAAACTATGGTGTTGTGTTTTGACTCGACACGGTAATAGACAGGGTACATAAGTACCCTTAAGTTTCCCTGACATATTCTGCAGTCCGACCTTGAGCCCGACAATATCATTATCAACCATAGATTATTAAGTTATTTCAGGGTAGGGGAAGTACAAAACGTTGTCGTAGGGAGCTTACCATTTGTCAGAACTCGCCGGCCAGCCAGTCAGTTTGATACTAGAATGCGGCATTTTGGAGACTTGTTCGTACAAGTCCATTATAAGGTTGCATACTATTTTCGAATTGACCGGTCTAGCTGACCAGTTCTGATAAATGATGGCATAATACTGATTTACATTTCTGACAAATGGTAAGCACCCATAAACAGAGTCAGGGTTTGCTAGTCCATCGCAGGTTAGGTCACCCCAACATTATTTCTTCGGTTCCCATTTAGTATACAACCAGGTGGAGAGAGACAATGTTGGGCAATGATTCTTTGATTTAAGACTGGGCCTCCAATTAACGCTACCCCAGCGCGCCTCCACGTTGTACTTTTGAAGTGGTTAAACAGGTTATAAACATCAACTGACGGAAACTGCTACCAATCCATACTAGGACATCATCTCCAGGTTGCACAGTGGTTTATAAAATAAGGCTGTAATTTCCGATTTATAGGCTTTGGCACTAATAATAGGGAAGTAATTTATAGCGGAGCACTTGCCGGGCCGAAGGCCCGGCTGCGCAGCACCATACCCATAGAACCTGTGTCCGTCATTTTTCATGGTCGTGGCTAGCGGAATGTTTCGCGGGCGCGCCTCCGTGACATGTGTCAGTCAGTCAGCAGTCAAGTCGGTCGCGCAAGGCAAATGCGCGGGCGCGTATGACGTCGCAAAACATGCGCGTATGACGCCACACGCGCGGCTACACAGTCGTCAGCTCTGTAAACACTTTTTAAAGTTTTAAAAAAGTTGGGTCTTTCGCAGTGTTTAGCGGAGCAGTAAAGTCGTTACTTCCCTGCATTTTTTCGCGGTTTGCTACTCAAGACAGGGATACTAATTAAGGGATACTCAGAAGCCGCTTTAGTGGAAAAAGAAGAGCTTTCGGGGGTAAAATCTTGCTTCGAGGAACCCTCATACGTTTTTATCAATGCAGGAGCAATGCGGGCAGATGCCTTGTTTTTATTACGGATTTCAGAACCGAAGAAGCGGCGTTTTAATGAATTTCGAAACAGTCCAGTGACTTAAAGGTAAAATAAAACAATTTTTCGATGGGAAGTTATGTTGAAATCAATTTTTGATTGACTTTTCCTTTGTGTTTTGGAGACATGTTTATGAAACTTGCTCAAATTAAGTCGTGCTGTTATCTTGAATTTCATCGAGGACAGCTTTGCCTTGATGCGCTGTAAATCGTACGTGTTTTACTTTTAAACATAAACTAATGAAGATTTGAATAAAATTCTTCGAAAGAAGATTGTGTTGTCCAATTTTATGTGCTTGTTCATTCATTACATAGATTGAAAAGCGATTTTATGTAAACAAAACAAGACTTAGATTTTCTGTCTTCACTCGTGTCTCCTTTAATATGCAAATATGTTTGTGTATTTTTGCAATTTTGATTTCCAAATCAGTTTCTCGGGCAATTTTTGGCAAACAAAAGCTGTATTTTTTTGAGAATTGCTAAAATTGAAAAATAGCCCGGTCGTCAACCTTAATTCTTGTGCTTCCTCGATGCTTCCGACCTTTCACCTTAGTTAAGTTTCACCTTAGTTAAGCTTGTTCATAGTGCTTCGCTGTCAGGCTCTGCCTATCTATATATATTATTTCTCCATTGACTTTTTTATTGGTAATAATCAAAAAGGAATAAGATCATATGGAAAATACATGTAAGTGTTTTTCTTTGTGCAGCGTTATGCAGTAGACGGCTGCAAAGCTAAAATATAAATACGTAGGAACTCTGCCTTTCTTTTGCTGTTTTGTTTTTTTGGTCTATACAATCATGACACAGATTGTTGCCTTCCTAATATATTATCGTTTAAATCACATATAACTACATTTTTATGATGTCTCTTTATAAGTTATTTACAATATTATTGATTGAAGCATGTTCCGCGTGTTGGTATTAGTGCAGCTTAGTGCCAAATTGCTGTTTGTACCTGTGAATTGGAAATCTCTAATGCAAACTGAACTCGGCTTTATCGATATGTTATTGTCTGGCAAACTGGTCCACTTTGAAAAGGAGCGTTCTGATTGGTTACCTGAGCGGTCCAAATTTGCAATACGGACCGCTAAGATGGACCGCTCACGAGCTCGATCATTTCATCGAATTCCTTTTATCAAACAATAAACAAATGAAAACTGTTTTCTATTAAGTAGAAACATTTGTTCATGTTTGGCGGACAATTTTGGTTAAACTTTTCGCAGTGTCTTGAAAAGTGCAAGAATATGCTTAGCTTTGGCGCGCGCGCTTTAGCCAAGAATGGTTGCATTAATTGTTAAAAATTAACACCATTGTTATAAAAACTTTATTGAACTGGTTTGTTCGGTCCGTATTGGGAAATATTGGTTTCGTTCTTTTTTTGTTTTGCATGTTTATGGATCTCCCCTTCGGCTTTGTCCAGAAAAAAAAAAACTCGACCAATATTTCCCCAATACAGACCTCACGCTAGTTCAATAACATCTATATATCCCATACCTTGGTCCCACGGTAAATAAATCCTTGTTTTGTAGTCCAGTCCAGTGGATCCCTTATAGCGTCAGAGTCACTAAGCTCGCAAACGTGACCGCCACCCTCCTTTGGTCCAAAGTTGTACGACTCACACTTGAAATCTAAGAAACATTTTATCTCGCAAACTTCCACTGACGTCACAGTCGGGGAACTTATCACGTGATTTGTTAGTGCCTTGTTGGTAACAGGATTTACAAAGACCTTTGTTGTGCAGGGTTCTGTGGAACGGCAGAAAACAAACACAAGAGGGTAAAACAACTAGAGATTCAACTGGAGGAATAACAGTTCTCACACTCATAAATAATTCATCGTGCGTAGACAAAGAAGATCAAAAGCGTGACGGCGGTTTGAAAATCCGATCTTCATTATGGCGATTTTTTTTCTTCATTTTCTCGATCGCTATCCACTGGATGAGAGTTAACGAAACAAATCATGTCATCCACTGAATAGAGATGCGTTATTCACGTTTTGAACAACTATATTTAATTTGTATTTAATGCCGGATCAGTTTGAGAATTAATATGTCAAACACGAGGAAGAGTGTTTCATCAGGATATCCAAATACCGAGAAGTGGGTCGAAACCTACTTCGAGTTGTTAGTTTTGGATACGTTTGATACAGCTTCTAAAACTGATCATTAAATGCGGGGAAAACGAAGGAATAAAATCGCAAAAAATCTATGCTAATTAAGACCGGGTATATACAAACCTCCTTCACGGTAGTGATTTCCTTTGTGTACTCGTCATGAATTATTAATGTGTTTTAGAAGCTTTATCAAACACTCGAAATAGTGTTTCATCAGGTAAGCAAACAACTCAAAGTTGGTTAAAGAAACCCGGCTCCAGTGCCTCGTTTTTTCAACCCACTTCTCGGTTTTTGGAAATCCTGATGAAACACTCGTCTTTCTCGTGTTTGATATATTCACCTTGAAGCTCTTTTTGCGATCGCCGTCTCATAAACAACCACCTCGCCTCAGTGATCACGCACCCTAGCGAAACCCCGTTTGCTGAAATTGTTAGTAAAACTCTGTAATTGAATGCTCTCGTAAGCGACCGAAATAATAATTAACATAAAACCAAGGAACAGTAGCAGACATGGTTTTTGTTTTAACACCGACTCACCCTTTCCCCTTTTCACTGCATTACATTGGAATGCCGTGTCTCCTTGTATGCAATTAAACCGATTGAAAGAGGCTGAAAGAGCATAGTTTATTACTAAAATCATATAGCTGGGTGACCTTTCTGCCCGAAAAAAAAGTATTCCGCTAAGTACATGTTGGGTTTGTTTTGTGTTTCTTGTTGACAATCCAGCCAGTACATCATTATCAAGTAGAGAGTTGACAGAAGAAAAAAAGGTGAATATAAATGAGTGAAAACAGTTAATTAATCAAGGACTTAAAAAGTGCCGAAATACATTTGATTGCCTCATCCATGAGATTCTTCTAATCAAAGAACTTAAAACACCTCAGAACGTGCAATCAGACTCTATCCGCGCTAAGTTATTCACATAACCTGCGCTAAGTTATCCACATATATAACTTAGAACTGAAACGAAGGAATTTAAATTAGCTGTTTTCACTAATTTATATCAGTCATCTTTTCTTTTTGTCACTCTCTACTAGATAATAATGTTAGATACATTGAAAAGTCGACTCGTATCGCCATAATTTTTGTATTTCTACTGAAAGTTTCAACAAACCATACGTCTATATATAAGCTCAGCCAGTATCTTTGTTCATGTTTCTTCTAAGGGCTTATGCGTGTTTTGTCCACCTGGCTCGTGCGCCTGTGTTATCTCCAATAAAACCCGATCGGATATTTTTATTACAGGTTTTTGATTATAGACTAGCTAGTTAAATAAAATAACTATATTTAGAGAGGAAAGCCACATCAGCCGTAGCTAGTTAGTTACAAGTTTTTTGATAAGGTAAGAAAGTGCAAACATTTGGAAATTTAATTTTACCCCCTAAAAGGTGCACATCAACTTCTTACTAGTATGTAAATGAAAGGTACGTACCTCCGAAAACACCTTTATAAAGAAGGCCTATGATGAAGACCCCAAGTACAACACCAAAGAACTTTAAAACAGACATTGACTGCATCTCTCGTTCAAGAACTAAGTGTTAGCTCGGTTGTTCTATGGTTATATTGTACTGTTGATAATGCTTATCTCAATAGTGAATTCCTTGTTTTTTGAAGTTGCCAAGTTATCATGATTAATAATTCAAAAAAAAAAAAATTAAAAATCATTTTTGTTTTGTTTTGAGTTGGAAAACAATTTCACACCCTGGTGATATGACTATCAAAGGAGAATTGTTATATGGCGCTGGTTTTGTTGATTACAAAATTATATTTTTGTTGTGTTGAATTGCTAATCGTATTTGGAATACTTCTTAATTTTCAATATTGCAAAGTAAAGTTAATTATTTATTAGTAATGCGAAGAAGACTAAAATAATAATATTTATTTTGTGTCATTTAAAACACTATTTTTCAATCTAAAACAATTCACACATTGATGAGAAATAATGCTTACTTTTTTGTGTTAAACAATTCTTCGATCACAATATCCCTTCTTTTTATATCGAAATTATGATTTACATAAAACCCCTACGGTGGCTCACAAGGGACATTGCTGCAAATAAAAAAGTTGCTGCAAATAAAAAAAAGTTGCTGCAAATAAAAAATAGTTGCTGCAAATTAAAAATAGTTGCTGCAAATGAAAAATAGTTGCTGCAAATAAAAAATAGTTGCTGCAAATTAAAAATAGTTGCTGCAAATTAAAAATAGTTGCTGCAAATAAAAAATAGTTGCTGCAAATAAAAAATAGTCGCTGCAAATTAAATAAATGGCAGGAAAGTATGCGCGCGCACTGATGGGAGGAGGAGGATTCGGTACAGCTATACCCAGGGCCTACTCAACTCACGACTCATGAGATGAAGGTGCCTTATTTTTTCTGTCATGTTTTGCAGTTCTTGTGGTGCCGAATGTTCTTCTTCGGCAAAAGTTTTGTGGGCAATGTGGCCTCCAGATCAACGAGGCGGTTGAACAGACCTCGAACAAAGCTGCGAATTCGGTGGACGTTGAAGAACTCGTAACAGAGTATTTCCATCGGGGATATCCTTACAACGCCATTGTTTTGTGGTGCCGAATGTTCTTCTTCGGCAACTTTTTGCGGGCAATGTGGCCACCAGATCAACGAGGCGGTTGAACAGACCTCGGAGAAAGTCGATGATGGTGGCATCAGTTCCATGAACGTTTAAGCAGTTTAAAACCCACAAAGAGCAGGATAGAAAGAATGAAAGAAAGGAAAGAGGGCAGATAACCAGACTCCGAAGTAAAGATAAACATTGGTATTATGGTGCTGAGGGATGGGGGTCTAATTGCAAAGTGGGGAATAACCAATAGGCCCGTCTCTTAAGTCGTCTTGATCTTCTCTCCTTGACTCCCTCAGGGTCAATTTCTCTCATTATACTGGCCACCAAGCTTCTCTGAACATTGACGTGGTGTTGTAATCGGAGTGAATGCCAAATGTAGCGATACCCAGCTATTGAACCTGCTCCTTGCATCTCCAGCTCTATCAGTCCCCGTAGTAAACTTCATCATAATTGCAACCTCTTCTTTTTAACCCTAACTCTTTAAGCTTCCTTTTGAGCGTTCTTACAATGGCGTTGTAAGGATATCCCCGATGGAAATACTCTGTTACGAGTTCTTCAACGTCCACCGAATTTGCAGCTTTCTTCGAGGTCTGTTCAACCGCCTCGTTGATCTGGAGGCCACATTGCCCACAAAACTTTTGCTGAAGGAGAACATTCGGCACCACAAGAACTGCAAAACATGACAGAAAAAATAAGGCACCTTCATTTCATGAGTCGTGAGTTGAGTAGGCCCTGGGTATAGCTGTACCGAGTCCTCCTCCTCCCATCAGTGCGCGCGCATACTTTCATGCCATTTATTTAATTTGCAGCAACTTTTTTTTTTATTTGCAGCAACTTTTTTTTATTTGCAGCAACTTTTTTTTATTTGCAGCAACTATTTTTTTATTTGCAGCAACTTTTTTTTTATTTGCAGCAACTATTTTTTATTTGCAGCAACTATTTTTTATTTGCAGCAACTATTTTTTATTTGCAGCAACTATTTTTTATTTGCAGCAACTTTTTTTTATTTGCGGCAACTTTTTTTTTATTTGCAGCAACTTTTTTATTTGCAGCAATGTCCCTTGTGGGCCACCGTAAAAAAACAAGGATTGGAATCGTTTGCCAAAGGAATTGGTTTTCTTATTTACAAGAAATCATCGCATTTCGTTTTTAAAAATCCCGTGCAATCTCTACTCGCTTGTGTTATGTTAGAAGATTTTTTTCTTGATGGTGGTGAAACCACCGTAGATTCTCAAGACTCTCTCAACTGTGTTGCAGCAAATATCCAACAAAAACGTTTTCGTTAAATTATCCAACTGTTTACTCTGTTTATCCAAGCGTTTTCGTTAGCCGGGTTATCTGAACGTTAGAACACATAATTGTGCACTGTTGTAGTGATTGCTACATCTTTAAATTTTGTTGCCTTTGAAATTCGTAAGGTTTCATAACCAATTCTTCAATTATATATGTATATGATTAGTCGATCAAGACTGATGTGACCATTGCTGAGATGAAATGCAAATCATAATATATAACACTCCACCACTCATTTCATCAGAATGAATCATTTCGCTCTTGTACCAAACCGCTTAGGAATGTTGATCATTTAACCCTTGATGTCCCTTTTAGCAGGACTGACGTCTTTAAGAATTTCTTTTGTTTTCGGATCTGTCGCCTGTGGAATGAATTACCTCTTAGTATAAGAGAGTCAAATACCTTGTCAGTCTTTCCTAACAATTTGAAGGCCTTTTATCATGATAAGTTTAATGTATATTTTTTCTAATTTTACATTGTATTTTACTTAATCATTGTCTTCTGTATTTTTTAAAATATTTTTTAATATAACTTTTTAGATAATTGCATTACTTAATTAATTCTCTAAATATATTTATGATGTAATAATAGGTGGCTTATTTTTAAGGAGTCTTGTACTCTGTTTTAAGCCTACCTCAGATTTTTTTTGTAATTGTAAATCTGTAACTTGATTAAATTAAATATAAATTAAATTAAGAAGCATTCCCTTCATGTTTTACCAAACTCATTTTAACAAAATTAAGGAACTTGATGTGACAAAAATATCTACGCGCGTTCTTTTTTTTTTTTTCCAGTGTTACATTATTTTTCGAAGTAAGCACCTCATTGAGAAATGTTGTGATATTATGGCCGTGGTTCTACTAAGCAAGTTTACTGACGGTGTCACAACGTTGTCAACGGCTATTTACAGTCGAACCGGTCACCTTCAGGTTACCAGTGGTTGGCAGTGACGTTGTTTGTCATAATACGGTAAAGCGACAGTTAGGCCGTTCCTAAAAAGGCCATAATACTCTTTAATGTGTAGATTTAGCCTCACAATGACGTAATACTTTTTTTTTTTTCTGATCTCTTTTTTTTTATTTTTTTTATTTTGGCACTTTATTAGTGTTAACAACTCTTTACAATTTATAAAATACATAAATAAACAAAAAAGTTACAAAACAACTAACAATACAAGGTTACAACTTAAAACAAGCTATTTGGATATACTTATTTATTACATATTATAGTTCTAAAAACTCAGATACACAGCAAACAAAGAAGGATAAAGAACAAGTACGGGGTCAAGAGAAAAATGTTCGTTTACAGAGCAATCTTTACTTTTGTATGATCTTTGCGTCTATTAAGGGCTTCC
The DNA here is from genome assembly GCA_022457155.1 of Cladopsammia gracilis. Lineage (NCBI taxonomy): Eukaryota > Metazoa > Cnidaria > Anthozoa > Scleractinia > Dendrophylliidae > Cladopsammia > Cladopsammia gracilis. The sequence goes on along the minus strand of JAJGOT010000437.1, from coordinate 492,812 downwards.
ATTTATGATAAAAAGTTGTCAGAGAGTTAGACCTAGTTGCAATACGTTTTTCAATTTCAGCTTTACTTACAACTATGGCTTGGAACGTTGATATAGATAATGGCTCCTCTTTAACACTACAGCAATAAATATAATACTTCGCGATAAGAATTAAATGATTGATAAGTCTATCAAACTTGTCTCTTTTAAGAATTCCAAACATGATTTTGACAATAGAAAGCTCTATTGCTGAGGGCATATACTCTTTGTATAACTCACTAAAGGAGTCCCAGAATTGAGCAACAATAGGGCAGAGAAATAACATGTGTTTAAGGTCTTGGGTTCCTAATTTGCATAAGTAACATAAGCTATTGTCTGCTAGCTTTGTTTTGAACAACTTACTTTTTGTAAAAACTATATTATGCAGGATCTTATATTGAAACATTACTAGTTTAGTTTCCTTTGTAATAGTGAAAACAAGTTTGTAATAGTCAGTCGTTTGTTCTGATTCAATTCCATAATCTAAAATACGTTGCTTTGACGTGGGATCTTTGAACGTGTGTTTAACAAGTTTTTGGTATACGGCTTTGGTTGTGAAGTTTTTGACATCTAAAAACACTTGGTTTGAAGTATTTCGCTGAGTTTTTAGTTTCTTGATCGATTTTTTAGCCTCTGCAGGAATTGCGTTAATTAGACCGTAATAAGTCAAGAAATCTGTTTGTATTTGATACGTTGCGAGAAATGTTTCATGCGTTAAAAAGTTTAGATTTTCGTCAAGCAGGCTGTCTAAGCAAATAATGTTTTTGTCAAACCAGGCACGCCAGAAGACAGTCTTGTTGTTAACTTTAAGATCGCGGTTATTCCAAATTACGGTTTTTAAAGCATTATCTTGAAACGTGTTTTCAGCTTCTCTTAGTTCATACCAATATTGTAAGATCTTTTCGTAGAAAGGCGGTAAATCTCTGATATTAACATCTTTGCTAGTGCACTTACACGACAGTAGAAAATCGAAACCTCCCTTTTGAGAAGTGGCCGCATCAGGAATAATTCTCCATGCTGCTTTTCTCGTTGATTTGAAACGTTTCACCCAGGCATTGACGTAATACATTCATTGACGTAATACATTCAATGACTCAGAATACATGCAGCCGACCTGTGCCACAGGCATCCCAAGCGCAAATAAGGGTTTGTATGGAGAATTCGGACTAGTAATTATAATAAAAAATAAACCAGATAAAACGTTACCTGGTGTTGTTTTTGCTTGTCTTTTCATGGCGTTTCTTCGTAATTTGAGTGATTTTAACTCCTTTACTAAACATCCAACAGGTAAACGTTTCCGCTAAGTCATTTAACCATACTCTGACTGTCAGAGCAATATTTTTATCGCCTTTAAAATTTGTAAAAGGAGGAGTCACAAATAGAAGGGGGTTGGACCTGGGGACCGACAGACAGACGCTGTAACTTGACGCGTTTTGCAGGTACCATGAGAACAGAATGTAGATGCTTTTTGAATCCGTCACTATAACCGTTACTGCGTTAATGATTTTTTAAGAAATTCAAACCAGGCGACAATAACACATTTTCATGGCTGCAATATGCCTTTATTGAAGCATTGATTTCTCCCTTGAAATTTTAAATTGAATAAAGTTCCAGTTACTGAAATCTAAGATGCCTTTGAGGCTGACCCCTTTATAATCCTGTTAAGAATAAAATTGATTAACGCTATGAAACTATGAAACAGTAAAATGAATGTAGAACCTTACCATTTGAGCCATGAAGCTTACCTGGAACAGTTCAATTATATTACAAATCCAGCTCTTCAGGTTTAGAGTGTATATACTTATAACTCAAAACTGCATACCTTACTTACTCGAATGAACGTCTTGTCTAATATAAACGCTCCTATCACGTGAACGCCCCCATGAACGAAGCACAAATGAACCCCCCCCCCCCCCGACTATCTGACTATGGGTGTGTACTACAAAGTACAATAAAAATGATATATAAATGAACTTTCTGATCTTCAAGTAAAGGTAGTTTTGGACGAATGTACGTATTTTTTCTTCACTATATTCTGCTTACAAACTTGTTTTTAGCAACTGTTATGGTTTTTGTTATGGAAATTAAGAGCGTCTGTCTGATAGAACAACGCCTTTTGAACTTCAAATTTACTACGAATGTTGCACATGTTGATGTTTTTAAATATTTCATTAATTAAATTTATTAAATTATGCTTTGTGCTAATCTAATGGCCAATCAGGCCTGTATACCATCATTTAATTTAGATCCGTTCATACTTTTTCTTATTTTTCATTTGGAACACCAAATATAATTCTTATCTAGTCCTCAGTTTGAGATTGACTAAAACCATTGTTAAGGTATAGTCACTGTTTGCATTTGTCCTTATTAGCCTAGATGGAATAATAAGCTACTTAAAATGAACTGCATTGACCAAAGGAGCCGTATCACACTTTGTAATCAGTATACAGCTATTTCAATTAACGTTGTCGGATGTCAAAGGCGAAAAGCCAAGACCGCAAAGTAGTATGGGATTTTTAGGCAATGGCTATTTACAACTACCCATACTACCTTGCGGTCTTGTCTTTGAGCTTTCATTCGACAACGTTAATTGAAATAGCTATAAACATTAATCTGAAATAAGGAATATTCTCGAAGAAAATTAGCTTTCATAAACTGTGAAATTTACAAAGAATGCAAGGCAAAGTCGCAAGAGATACAATATTTTTAAATCTTGATACTTTTAAGGTTTATTTCTCGATAATTATTATCACGCCCAAATATTCAGAGTGTATTAAGTTTACCAAGCTCTTTCATGGAGTTCATTTATTTGTAGCGTGTTTTGTCATTTCAGTGGCAATTTATGGTAATGAGGTAAAAATGTAAGCATTTGAACTACAATCGTCGACTAAAGTCTTTGGGACACTTCAATAAAAGCGCACTTTTGAATATTTCTTCAAGAATTATGAAACATTTCGGCCGCCGAGTTAGTAGAAATGATCCCCCCCCCTCCCCCTCCCCCCTCAGACAATGTTGTTTCAACTAGTTTTAAGCGCCGAAATCAACCTTGTGATGGGGGAGGGGTATTTAGCAAGAATTTCTCTTGACGGTTAAGAAAAGGAAAGAGCGTCCCAAAAATATAGTCGAAGATTGTAGATACCAAAACTCTCAAGACTATTTAATCCGATAGACAAAATTAGCATTATCTGTTCCCACTCCAAATCCAGTTTTGTTGTCAAACTCCCAGCAATTAGAGCTCTTTCCATGTTTGGCATAATTTTTGCCATCATCATTCCCACCGAAACATTCTCCGTAATGCTGAACGGCGAAGTATTCGTAGTCTTTGTCGTAGGCCACACGTGCGCACTGGTTCACTACAAACTCTATTTTTGACCAGTTGATCTGACCTCTGCGAAAGGAAGCGTAGAGTACTGGCAGGGCTCGATCGTTGATATCATCGTTATATATAATAACACCCAAGTGGTTGAAGATTTGGCGCGGGGTCTATGAAAAAGATATGGACGCATAAGGGTTTCACTCATTTGTAAATGATGATATGTGCAGCTAAACTAAAACTTGCCTGGCAGAGCTTGATTGACATAGCTATCACCATAAAAGTCAGGTGATTGTAGATTTGGCAAGCGATCCATGCTGGTAAAAATATAATTAGGATGCAAAAAAATGATTTGATTTAGAATGTGCTTTACAACGTAAAAGTCCGGGCCACTTGAAAAAAAGTTTAAAAGAAGTTAAAAAGTTATTGTAACGAAAAATTTAAATCGGCTTGCAGAGCTTGCAGAGCTCGAGTTCTTCTTCTCTTCGTTGTAGATTTTTTAAACCGATGTTCATCAGAAAAGTGGTAAATAATAAATGAATAGTAAAATTCCACCTTTAAGCTTGCGAGGAATTTCTCTTCCATACAATTTGCAAGATAATTGCCCATCTATATTAATTTTTAATGGCGAAGAAAGAAACAATTCAGAAGCAATTATTACCTAAGGAATAAACGAACATACTCTTCTCCATTCCAATGCCGTCTTTACAAGACGCTGTATTAGTACCGTGTATATGGTATTTCTGTTCCATGTTCGCTCCAGATAGACACAAACCTTTCCTGCCCAAGGCGAAAAGCTCATAATCTTTGTCGCGAGCCAATTTGGCGCACTTTTTGACCACCTCATTGGTGTTGTCCCAGTTGATTTTATTTGTAAAATCCTCAAGTACTTCGAGATTATCAGCATCTTTAAAACATCCCACGTGCATTTCGGGAGGAGCTGTCACCTTGTTGATGAAAGGATTTGCAGAGATCTTTACTATGCAGGCTTCTGCGGAACATCAAACAAACACAAGAAGGATTATTTCCCAACTGAAATCCATTTCCCCCCGATTTACTAAGCAGTAATTAAGCTGGTCATTGTGAGTCATTTATGTCGATGCCACCCTTTACATAATACAAGTTAGATATTTTTTTGCTTGGTGTCTCATCCGAGACCCACTATTTTGTCTGCACTACATAATTAACACAGTAGTGTGAACGAAAAAAGTTGTTTTTGGGATGCCTGCCGAGAAACAACCCGAAGCATACAATGTCATACAAACATGCTGACATACATACATTCAGATCTAACGCACCATATGTGATCATGTCAAATAATCGCCACCATTAACATGATAAGGCTAGGCTCCAGCAATTATTGCTAATAATCTCCCCCATCAATCGTGTGTGTTTTGTTTTTTTTACTACTTGCTAGCTTGACACTGAAATTCTACCAAATCTCAGTGATGTATTTCCGGTTAACACGAGATGCACATGCGCCGCCGTGAGTCAGTACAAAGTCGTTTGCCGTGTTCAGACGTCTATATTTTACGTGCGAGTTTTTCCTCTTCGTACACGGATTTGTGCAGATACAACTTCTATCATTTATTCCTATTACCTTCTTTTACTATCTCATATGTATTTTCAGGTACCTTTGTGGATATTTTTAAGCTCTATTGACAGTAATATTATAAACTAATTTCGATTTTGAGACGGCAGTACTGCATTATATTGACGGCTAGTTGGGAGAAAATATATTCCGTATTGGGCGGAGTCGCGAAGCGACGGAGCCCAATACGGAGAATATATTTTCTTCCAACGCCGTCAATATAATGCAGTATTGCCGTTTCAAAATCGAAATTAGTTTTGTATCACGATTCAACTGTTTTTCGGGCAAAAAGAAAGCAAAACTGAAGATAACTTGTGCTGATCAAAACTGAAATTCTTACTAGTCACGAGCTGACGTACACGATGTTTTGTACGCGTTATCATATTTTTGTTTAGCAAAAAAAGTTTTAAAAACACGGACTTTTCACGCTATAAATTGCTCATTGAAATCGAACAAATTTGATAGAACATCTTTTCGAAGTTTTTCAAAGTTACAAACGTCGAAAAAATGAGTAACGCAAACCTGTCGAGGTTTTAGCCCAAACCTTTTTTTCAAGTTTTGATGGCGTGATAGCGCGCACAGCATATTAAACTCAATGTAAACAAACCGCTCAAACGAACAAAAGCAGCTTTTAAACTCATCTTATCGTTAACTTTCGATAGAAAGGGTCGTTGCATTGAATACAGCGTTGTTTATCTGCCAAACTTGACAAAATGATCAACACTTTTTGCCCTTCTTTGAAGATAATTTTAAATTTTGGTTTTCTACCCAAGGAACCCATTAAATTGCCGCGGGAAATTTTCAACCAATCACAGGCTGGTTTTTGAGACGACAATACGACTTTATATTGACGTCTCAAAAGCAGACAAAAGTATCTGAAAATCGTGATACTGAGCGATGACCACGATCCCGAAGCACGTACTTCTCACAAGTTTTATACAATATTCCACTTTTGAGGCGGAAAGTAGGCCGATATTTTGTTTGGGCTCTACAAAATCACACAATTATAGGTATAGGTAATCTTACGGTTTCAAGTTCAATTTGGGATTACATGTAATCTGCACGAGTGAGTTTTTCAAAAAGCTCAAAATTGCACGAGCCGCTTCGGCGAGTGTAATTTGAGCTTTTTGAAAAACTCGCAAGTGCAAATCAATTCCAAATTGAACGAGAAAACCGTATGATTAACTTATTAAGAATTATACTTGAAAAAAATTGCATCCATTTTTGTTTGGAATTTTTTTTTTTGCTAAAATTTTTTTTGGGACTGGAACTCGTAGTCTCTAGGGTGAAACCAGAATATGTAAGGGATCTAGGGTCCTGTTTACGCAATAGATGTTGGCTGATATTAATGTATGCAAATTTGAAGTAGATTTCAGCCTAAGGTGATAGTGTGCAATTTTGTGATTCCAAGGTGAATGAGCAACTGTTGCAGTTGAGAATGGAGCAACAGGAAATGAAACAGTCGGCGGATGCTCAAATGGTTAAAACCGCCTTAGCAAGTCTACAGTTCCTCGTTGCGAAACCCTCGGAGCTTTTCGACCCGTACGCTTCGCTGGCGGCCTTGGAGCACCTGGTAACTGTGGCGAATGAAAAGAAGGACCCTGAGTCGGAGAGGTACTCAATTGGCCTCCGCCAATGCTGCCCCTTAGTTGGAAGAAAGGCGTTACAGAGTGTTCTTGTAAAATTAGTAGCGTGGAAACAAGAAGTAGAGATTGCAAAAGTCATCGAGAAGGCACTGAAGGCGGTGAGCCAGCAAAAAGGAGGAAGAGAGCCTGGAAAGGTTCGCTCCTCACCATATCCGAGAGGATGGGGGAGCAGAGCTTTAAATCTGAGATGCTTCTCTTGCGGAAAGGTGGGCTATATAGCCAAGGTTTGTCCGTTTGCGCAGGCTTCACCGGGATCTAGCGGGAGAAAAGAGAATGTAACCTAGAGTACGGGATAACCGAGGGGTAAAGTTCTGTAAGAGTAATATAAAGGAAAATGAGGATCGCAGACTGGACACTGGATTATCGGTAGACTATGTAATATAAATTAGTATGGCAAATGATGATAATAAACGAAGGAACATTGATATGATAAACTGAAGAATAATGACCCTTTTTTCCCTTATACACACGCGCGTGTATTGGGGTCTAAACGGGTTGTTTGTTGCCAAGTGTGGCGTGTTTTGTTTATTTTCGGGAACTCTTGATCGGTGGGATGACCCAGCAAGCGTTTTGTCTTATAAGGCATTCCCTTGTTGCCACGAATTCTCGGGCAGATGGGTCGTTTCCTCCGGGCTTGGGTTTCCATCTAGGGGTACCTTAACTCCTGGTTAAGCATTCTTTTCCTTTTGCCTTATTATAGCCAAAGAAGAAAAGGCAAAGGCGGGAACAGCAATTTGATCCAATCACAGCTTGTCAGAATGCCAAACTTCGCAGTATGAAGTGGGTACTCCTCGATAGAACCCCAAGCTATCCACTCGGAGGAAGTGACAGAGCCTGCGTTATTACTCGGGGAGTTGAACACAGTTCTAGACATGCAGAGATTTCCGACGGGTATCCGATATCCTTTTCCGAGACCCTGATTCTTTTAAGGCGAGAGAGCTCCACAAACATTGTAATACTTGGGAGGAGATATTAGATGGTCATGAGAAGGGGGAGAAGATCCTACAATGGATTAAAGAGGGAGTTAATATTGATGAATTCATGAGGCCATTTAGAGGAATTTTTAATGGCGTAATATGTGACAGCGACAACCCCCGACTCAGAAATTTGGCAATCGCGGGTCCCACAAAGAATTTACAGATTTTATTTCAAGAACCTTAGAAGAGCGCCTACAGACAGGAGCAGTCCTAAGCAGGAGCAGATTATGGGGAAAGTCGGTGAGGTAGCCCCACCCAGGATAGTGCTGCCATTAACCGTGGAACTTTCGAAACCAAGGTTGTGTGTTGACGCAAGATTCCTTAACTTACGGATGGGGGACTCGCCCTTTTCATTAGATAAGCTAAGAGATGTCCCGCGCTATGTTTATTAGGACTCAGTAATGTCTAAAATATACGACAAGTTGGGTTATGACCATGTTTGTTTGACGGAAGAGTCTATGCAGTATTTTGGAAGCCGATGAGAGGAGTGGTGGTTAGTTTGCGCAACTCTCCCATTTGGCTGGAAGAACTCGCCTTTTGTCCACCAGGACAATAGATTTGGTAGCAACAACTTACTTTAGAAGTGTAGGGATTGCTTGCTCCCTCTATATAGATGATCGCCTAAATGGTGAAATGTTCACTAATAAGGGTTATTGGTCTAAGCCTATAGGAAAGAAGGATGCTGTTTTCAGCAAACAATCTGCCGAAGCCACCCTATATATTGTATGTTGGCTTCTGATCCAACTGGGATATTTTTTAGGCCTCAAAAAGTGCGTGTTGATGCCAGTGAACTGCATTACGTTCTTGGGAATGGAGGTGTACTCTTGTTTACAGGCATTCCAGATCCCCTCAAGTAAAACGGCAAGCTTCGCCGCGTTAAGAGAGGAGATCTTAACGGGGGCTTCTACTTTCCCACTTTCAACGTTGCAAAGGTTCATGGGGAAAGCTATTTCGTTTTCCCTGGCATTCCCAGGCGCGAAGTTTTTCATACGTGAGATCGCAGCAGCGATTAGTTCAGCATCGTCAGTTGGGGCGGTAAGATTGACTTCAGCGCTTAGCTAGGAGATCGCCTTTTGGAGATTCTTGAACAACTGGACTGGCCATGTCCCGTGGCGGATAGAAAAACACGTGGCGGTCACAATCTCGACTGACGCGTCGCAATCGAGATGGGCAGGTGTCATTCACCGACAACCTACAGACATTGTGTTAGGCGACTTCTGGGAAGGTCACGTGGCCTCGGAGGGTATCAATGTAATGGAGTTCTTGGCGGTTGCTAGGGTGTTGGAAGCTCTGCCTAGAGATATATGTGATTGTCGAGTTAATGTCCAGGTGGACAATCAAGCAGTCATTCACACTTGGATGGGCCGCGGAGGTCGCGCGCAAAACATGTGTCCAGTAGCCAAAATGATCTTTCATTTGACACAGGAAAAGAACCTCCAATTAACTATGACCTATGTTCCTTCGGAATGCAACCCGGCGGACGGGTTCTCTCGGAAACTAACTGCTACGGACTCCATGCTGGCACCCCAATCTTGGGATAAAGTTCAGGGGCTATTTGGCGGGAGTCGTGGTCACAGCCTCGACTTGATGTCCCTCGATTCGAATGCTCAACGCGATCGGGACGGCCAGCCTTTACCTCATTTCACACCTTATCCCACCCCAGGTTCCGCAGGGGTAGATGTATTAAGCCAGGACCTCAAAACTGTGACGGATTGGAGATAAACGCATATTGTTTTCCCCCGTTTTCCCCCGTTTTCGTTAATACACGCGCTGCTTTGTTTCCTCCAATCCCAGAGGGCAATCGCGACTGTGGTGGTCCCCGGTCAGTCCCCTCGCCCGTCTTGGTGGCCGACTATAGTAGCCATGTCGTCCAGAGTGTGATACTGGCTAGGAAAGGCGCCGGGATGCTCTATTGGCGCCTAAGAAACATGGTTTTAGAACGATAAGACTACTATTTGACTTGTGGGCTTTTCGGGTTGACAGGTTCTATATGTTCCATCAGTGGGATGCCCCCAGTGCGCCTACCCTAATGACGAGAGTTTCAAGTTCTGTCAGCGTTGTGGATATCAGCGAACACTCTCCAGGAAAACACCACTCACCTTAAAAGCACCTATTAATATTCAGGACATTAAAGCTAGAAAATCGGATTTATTAGGTCGGAGGTAGGCTACCCGATATGGAAAGCAAAAATCGGTATTGGAAAAGGAACTCACGGGGTTTTTGTCGGGCCATGTCCCGCCATTCGATATCCAATCACCAACTCCGGACGCAGTTGTGGACTTCCTTATTTGGAAGGATAACTTCGGGAAAACAAAAGTGCACCAGGAAGGTTGTCGTTTTTCTGGGCAGAAGGGGAATTCCCAGCGTACTTGTCCCAAGAGATTAGCCTATGGCACGGTAGATTCTCTGATAGGGAAACTCCGCTCTATATATTGTTCGCACGGCACGGGTTCAGATGAATCCCCAATCCCTGGGTTTGGCAACCCAGCAGCCTCGAAAACTGTCAAAGAATATCTGACCATGATCCGAGACGAACAGTTACGGGTTAGGATTACCCCTACCCAGGGTCAACCTTTTTTCCTTGCGGACTTGTTGGCTCTTGGGTTGTATATCACTAAGCGGCTAATGGAAGTTGATCTCTTATCTAAGGAAATATATGTTTTCGCAAGAGAACAGGCCTATTTCAAGACACTGTTTTTTGCGGGTGATCGGGCGGGTGATCTCGGGAAGGTGAAAACTGAGGAAATGTTGTACTTCAAAAATAAGGAGGGCCTGTTGTTTAACCATGTCCTGACTAAGTCTCTAAGGGATGGGACCTCCAACCTGTTTTCTTTAAAACGCTACGGTAAGAATGTGGCCCTTTGCCCGGTCACGGCAATTGAGATATATATCGCTTTATGCGATATCATGCAAATACCATTACGCCAAGGCTACCTGTTTAGACCCCTTTCTCCCCAGGGATATGTTCATCCGCTACCATTTGACTCATCGGCGGCGCAAGGCCGGCTAAACTTTTATGTCGGAAAACTCCCGCATGTATGTGGAAATAGGAAGGTAACTTTGCACGGACTGCGCAATGGGTGCGCCATATCCTTGACAATCCAGACCGTAATGGATCACGTGGGCTGGAAGACTTCCTCTATGGCCCGTCATTACATTAGGTTGAACCAAGTATTCGGATCGGGCGGTGCAGGGGACTTGTTATCTACGATGCCAGTGAACAAAACAGGCAACTACCGCAGACGAAATGAGCTGCTGGGTTTTTCTCAGGCCTTCTAAGGGTTTTGGAAATTTATACATTAACCCTTCATGCATTTTGAATTACCAATAAACGTGAACTGGTTATAGCTTGTTCGTGTGGGATGGCAGATTTTTAACGTTTTGGGAGTAAAGATTTGGGGGTTGGGGGTAAGGATTGGGATAGAGATTTGATATTTAGTTGTTGTGGTAGGGTGGTTACTTTAGGAGGCTTTCCCCGGGAAATTTAAACTGAAAAAAGAACACTTTGCATTCAGCAACCAGTTACGGAGATACCGACTTGAAACTCCAGCATAAGTTAAATATAACCATGGATCTAAAATTGTTTTTCAGCCGAGGTTCCCTTTAAGGTGGCTCGACTGGGTTTTTTGGCAACATAACATCCCAACTTTGAACGACTGATACTTCACTGTCCGAGCTCGGTCAGGCAAGCTACTTCACACATAGACTAGAGATGAAATGAAATTTCCAAAAAAAGTAGATTTGATTGACATCAGTGTTACCATAACAACGATCTGATGACGTCATGGTTTTTGCATATTTTAATTTTCTCAACATCTAGACCTCAAATTTTAAAACGACTGTATGCCTCTTATAGTCTAGATGTATGTCTTCAAGACTGCATAGTTTGAAAAAAAATTCTATGAGAGCGTTTTCGAATAAAATTGGGTTGAATATTTTCAATCAAATTTAAAAATTCGCATTACTTTTTGTTAATTCGTCGATGCTATCGTTTTCCTGACAAATTAAAACAATATTTTCACCATATATTATTTACGTGCCATAAAAGTACATTTCGTGAAAGTTTCATCCTGGATGTTTGCTTCTCTTGATTTCAGTTAATGTGATCAAAAGCAATCGTCTTAAATATGCTCATTTTACTCACAGAAATAGCACTTTTGTTAGGGAAGCGTATAATTAAAAACTAGTCGAATAATTTTTTTAAAATTATTTTGATATAACGTTTAACATGTATTGCACTATCTCTGCAAATTTCAAGTGCATTAAATCATTTTAAGGGCGCAAAATAAAATTAAAAGTATAGGGGACTTTTGCATTCGTCTTTCAAAGTTTCATTGCCGTATTATTTGTTGACAGCTGATTTATTTCAAAACTTTCTCTTTTGTCTACATTCTACATATTTGTGCGCTTTTGAAACAACACGTTTGCCAAATCGATCGTGAGAATTCTTTTCATAGTACAATGACAATAATGGCAATTAACATAAGGCTGCGGTCATGCACATGTAACACGTTTAAAATGTATTCAAAAGTGCACAAATATGTAGAATGTAGACAAAACAGAAAGTCCTCAAATAAACCAGTTGTCAACAAATAATACGGCAATGAAACTTTGGAAGGCGAATGCAAAAGTCCCTTATGCTTTTAATTTTATTTCGCGCCCTTAAAATGATTCAATGCACTTGAAATTTACAGAGGTCGTGCATTACATGTACAACTTTAGATTTTAAAAAAAATTCATCGACTAGTTTTTAAATAAACGCTTTCCTAACAAAAGTGTTACTTATGGTGAAAATTTTGTTTCAATTTGTCAGGAAAACGCTGGCATCGACGAAATAACAGGAAGTAATGCGAATCTTTAAATTTTTGATGGAAAATATTCAACCCAATTTTATTAGAAAACGCTCTCATAGAATTTTTTCAAACTTTGCAGTCTTGAAGACTTACATCTAGACTATAAGAGGAATACAGTCATTTTAAAAGTTTAGGTCTAGATGTTGAGAAAATTACAAAAAAACCATGACATCATCAGATTGTTGTTATGGTAACACCGATGTCAATCAAACCTACTTTTTTTGGAAAGTTTATTTCATCTCTAGTATATGTGTGAAGCTGCTTGCCTGAACGAGCTCAGACAGTGAAGTATCAGCCGTTCAAAGTTGGGATGTTGTGTTGCCAAAAATCCCAGTCGAGCCACCTTAAGAGGCAGTGTCTGTTAAAGTGGTCCATTGTATTTCGGTTGCTGTCTAATATTTGAAGAGATTTTAGGTATTTAGAAAAACTTGAATATTTATTCAGGTTTGTGACTGGATGTTGCAGTTGTACATTGAAAATCGGCATTTCGTGACCTTAATTTTGTAATCATAGTGTTAAAGTCTGTAACGAAAACTGCCAAAAAACATTCGGAGCCACCACTGAATATAGCTTTAAAGAAGAGTGGTTTTTTAAACAGACGCTCAGATAATTTGTAATATTGGAAGTTTGTTTGTTTTGCTCGTTATTTAACTGTAACTGCTGGGCTCCAGATCTAAGCTCATTTGCATAAATATTCTGAATGACAAATTGATATAAGACCAACTTCTTTCATTTGGCAACTGGCAACTGAAAATAAACTGCAGTGATAATATTACAGTTACCAGTTCTGTCTTCTGGAGGGGGAGAAAATTCCAATTTTTATGTCTTCTTCTGTGTCCGTGCACTGTATTTTTCCAAAGAGTTATTTTAACTCCAAAAGTGGAGTTAAAATTTTAGGTTCAAAATAACCCCTTTTTGGGAATGGAATGGAATTAATTTAACTCTGCTACACAGCAAGATAGCTACTTTCGGAGGTTAAAATGACTCTACTTTGGAGTTGAAATAACTATGAAAAAATTAACTCCAGTGTAAGGAATTTATTTAACTACCCTTTAGGAGTTATTTTAATTCTAAGGAAATTTTTTTAATTTTAAGGAAAATTTTGCAGCAAACTAAAACGAAAACAATAAGAGTAAATACGTAGGGAAAAACCATCAGTACCTTGACATCCATACAGTTCTACTCTCATTGATATGTGACCGTGCCAAGCTGTTGGTCGAAAACGGATGTAACGTGCTGTGATTGGATCACTGCCTAGTATGTAGCGAGACACCGTGTCCGGGTCTGTATTTCCATCAAACTCAAGAATCAAGAAGACAGGATAACTTTAGTGAAAGAATAAAGAATTTGGCAAAATTTCATTAACCACAACTGTAAGGTGATGCATATGTCTATGGCAATTCATTGAAACGGTTGTCATGTTTGCGTACATCGGGGATGTTTTCTTTTTTTTTCAGTTTGTATCGAGACAAATTCTTATAAAAGTTAACTATTTTTATCTCGAAAATTTGTTTTCCAATTAATGACGCCTGGAAAAACACTTAATCAAAGTTTCTGTCACCAAGACTATCTCACCTGTTTTTCGCTTCCTGTAAATTCCTTGTAGTAATAGAAGTTGTAACCGTCGAGACTGTACTGCAGTTTGTATGCAATTACCCATTGGCCGTTGTGGCCATTTCTGCCTTGCGTTGCAAAACCAGTTACTTTATGTGGATAACCCAGATCAACCTGGAGCCACGGGTTTACATCATTTGAGCCAGCTGACCATCCCCCCCTTTTGCCTCCACCTGCTTTAAAGTTAAGTCTTCCCTGGACGGCGGCATGATTTCCATCCCACTCTGAAGAAGCTGTAATATGTGAATCCGAGATGGCGCCTGTTTCCATGCCGAGAGCATCTTCACATTCTGGAAATTGCCAAAAAGACAGAAAATGTCTCACCTTGATTGTTCCCTAGATGGAGCACTGCAGTTTGTTGATAATCATGGTTTAGAAATGTTGGTGGCCGGTAACAAGATGTCTGATTAGCTCACTACATTATCTTGAATTTGTTCTCTGTATGATATTTTCACTGATTCGGAGATTACTGGTGCGCTTGCGAGATAAAATAGACTACTGCGGCGTTGTATGAATATTTGAACTTGATGCGGATTTTAAGTAATGATCCGCATAAGAAGGATAGTGCTGAACGGCAATGCACGATGGAATTTCAACTTTTTTCATTGTTACAACTAGTGATCTCATTGGCCTAGACTTAAAAACTGCTAAAAAGTTAAGGTTCAAGGTGCATTTTGTCTAATTGTTTTAAGGTTTCAAGTAATTTGAGACCCAATCGCAAAACATGCAAGTTTTAAAAGAAATTGTAATTGGGGAACTTCATCAAAGAAGAAAAATTATTAGCTATTGTCTTCTGCTATTCTGATTGGTTAAGTACAAATATTTCCTAATATTTGTTTGACGCAAATGGATTTTCTTTATTTTCATAATGAAATACAATTATGAACCATCAGCTCCTCCTCTATTCTTGAAACCAAAGATATTCTATGTGGGAAAGATCCAATGCCGCAGAACAATGAAGTTTACTACAGTTCTTATGTGGAGCATTACTTAAATTAAAATTTAACCCTCGGACGTACGTATGAATGTACGACGTATGAATAAAATTGCACCCAGTGAAAAAGTTTGCAGTTATATTTGTGTTAAATTTCGGAAATCATTTTATATTGACGGCAAAATCGGTGGATCAGCTCTGAAATTTTCTTAAAATTTTCTATACACGGATTCTCTTTAACAAAACAATCTACGAACCCGAATTTCTGGGAGAAGCCTTCCCAATTCTTGCTAGTGTGAGTGCCAAGCCAATTGTCAATAGTGCGAATCGTTAAAACATATTCACTAGGTTCGGTAAACATTGTAAAATGTTGAAAATCGGCTCAAATATCCAAAGTTGCGTTTTCAACATCTTTCGAAAATTATCCAGCAGTTTTGCGTCAAACTTCTTCCAGGCGAATTTCAATGTACTGTATTATTTTTACATCAATTTTGCTGCTGTACCAGGCTTTGAATCGGAGACATAGTCGTTGGTATTATAAGCCAATCCTTATCTGAGTTGAAGCAAAGGTGAAGAGGAGTTTTGTTTATAATACGAAATGACCAAGTGCGGCATTGACTCTAAGAATTCACACCCTTATAAAGGGGCGTTAGCGTGCCAGCACCTCCAATTGGGGAGGAAAGATGGTTTATGTGACTCTCGTCGTTGAATTTTCATTGCAGTAACGCCCGCCTGCCCCCCCCCCCCCCCTCCCTTAGAATAACTGCCACACGTGGTTGTTTCATACTCATAAACAAACTGTTCGTGAGCTCTGCCAGAGCTCAGATGCGAAGGAGCTTATAATCCTAACGACTATTTCTCTGATTTAAAGCCCTGCATAGAACCAAAAATCGATGCAAAAATATTGCCATCGCGTTTAAGCCAAAAAAGTTGACACAAAGTTTGTCATAGACGAGTGTATCCGCAATTACAACGGCTCGCCACCTTAAATAACAGTTCTCACTGCTTATCGCAGTACAATGCAAAGAAAGTTTTCCTATTGAAAGGATTGAATATCATCCAAATGGGACCAGATGTATTTGGAGTTGTTCTGGGTTTCACAAAACGTATCGGTATATGATGCAATTATTCATGGCACGCAATGCCCCGAACCAAATATCACAACAAATTTAACGCATTACGTCATCAAATTCTCTCTCATTTCATACGATGCATATTTATGTCACGTTTAGACATGTTTTTTTAAATTCATTGTTATGCGGCATTTCTCTTTCCCCACATAAGATCGTTTAGGGTATTTTCTTACCGAGAATACATCAACCTATGGACAACATATTTTTTAAATAAATTGTACTGGAACTTTATTTTAAAGCGATGTTTCTTTTGTGCTACAAGATTTCATCCAATCGTGAAACTCCAAAACAATGTCCAAGAAAGGCTTCTAATTTTACATGTTTCCCACATAGAATTTTGGATGCATTAAAACTCAGAATAGTTTTCACTAAAAGGGAATCAATTAGTAAAGTAGAGAGAAATAAATGCACTATCTGGTTAATTGATGGTAGATTTTCACGTTGTTTCCAATGAGGTGGACGATTTCAACAATATCACAATTAACACCTTTCTGCATTCCCTGCCGTTAGACCATTACTTAATTGTATAAAAGGTATAAAAGTATGAAAACTGGGACAAAACAACCCGCTTGTGAAGCCGTAACCGGTTACTATTTTTCAGTCATTTAGTATTGGCTTTCTAGAACACGGTTTAAGATAGCCAACCTCCTCTATAACGAACGAAGTGAGGCTTTCCGTAGCCATCAACACACAGTAATCTCGAACTATAGAGAAGCATGACAGGAAGTTGTAGAGGTACAAGTGACACAACCCATTCAGAGAAGAGCGAACTCCAACGTGCGAAAAACGTTCTTTTAACTTCATTTAACTTTATCGAGGACCTTACAATCATGAGAATTAGGGCGATGTACATGAACAGTTCAATTCTCTTGGAAAAGTTTCACAAATTCACAGCGCCAGCAGACCCTTTTCGTAGTTAAGCTTTTGTTTCTCTTAAACAAGCTCAGTTTTGTTGTCAATTAGGAAATTTGACACCCCCCTGGCTATCTCGAACCTTCGCTCGAACAATTTTCCGTTTCCATTGAGAGTTCGAGATAGTCGGGGTATACTGTGTTTAGTATATCTCTGGAAAACTAATAAATGTACTTCGGATACCAGGTTTCTGTTACGGCAGCAATGACAACGTTAAAACCACTTTTATTCAATAACAACATTTAATACAAGGTCATCAATGTCGTGAATATATCGCAAATTCATTTGAGGACTGCATGTAGGAACAGCAATAACATGTTTAACGAAATTTATAAATTTCTTTTAATGGATATTCTGGAGGGATTTTCTTTTGCGGAACTTGATATGAAGAAAGTGCAAATATTTGCTAATTTCAATTTAATTTCACACAAGGCGCACACCATCTGGTATGTAAAAGAAAGCTACTTACCTCCCGAAACTCCTTCCGAATAAAGAAGATAACTTATGAAGACCTCAAGTGCAACACCAAAGAACTGTAAAACAGACATGATCGGATCACTGTTCTTAAGAACTCCGCTTATTCCTTTTTTCCGCTAAAGAAAGCACCTTGCTGTCTAAAATGCTAATCGTAATGGGAAACTGATGTGTTTCTGAAGTTGTTAAGTTACTATTAATAATTCAACAAAAATGACGGAATTCAAATTTTTCTTTAATTTTAAAACTAATTAATGCAAACCTGTGTTGATCATAGTATTCTCACTTTGCTGTACTGCAAGGGTTGGAAGGTTTCTTTTCACTTTCAAAATTGCCACCTGAAGTTGTTTACTTATTTATAATGCAAAAAGGTCTGAAAACAACTGAACAATGTGGATATTTTTGTAATTTGAAGCCAACGTTCTGTTTTAGTGTTAACGCTTCGGCTTTAACGCTCCGGCTTTAACGTTGAATATAATATAAAATAACATAAGTCAAACAAAACTAGCCTTCTTATTGGCTAACGAAGCTAGGGTGTTTAGCCATACTATTCTTCGCTAGAAGCTTTATGATACATGTATGCAAATTTCAATTTCCCTCTTCAGTGAAATCTACAGCAAACATTTTTTTATATGCGGCACCTGCTGCAAACAATTTTTTTGTGTCTCCGTCCAACTGCCATACTTTCAGCAAACAATTTTTTCTTTATTTTTTGCTTGCCTACAATTTATTTCAGTGTTTATAGCCTCTGCAAACAATTTATTTTAAAATTTTTCACCCCACCTCCCCCCCCCCCCCCCCCCCCCCCCCTTCGTCAAAAAAATAATGGTCCGTCCCTTAGCTAAAACATGCAGCGCATGGGTGTCTGGATGGCGGCGGATGGCGGATGGCGGATAGGAAAATGCGGTTAATAAAGTGCGGATAACGAAATGCGGATGATTAAATGCGGATGGAAAAAAATATATATAAAAAATTCTATATGACTTTTACAAAAAATAAAGAAAAGAAACAGACATAACTTCAAAGTGACACGAAACACGAAACAAAAGCACGAAACAGTAACTTTATTGTCCAAACTGTCTTCAAGTTCTATTTCATGCCCCACTCTACCCTACTTGGGAAATATATGAATGTTGCGTTTCGAGCCCTTTCCCCAGGAAACGTTTGACCGATGGTGTAGTGTGCACGTGTTTGAGGATGAAGCCCGACGACTCTGACGATTACGGGCTTTTAAAATCTGTGTTTAGGAAACGGTAAGTTCGTAGAGTTCTCATATTCGATTTAACTTCACCTGTTTTTTAATTTGCTTTCACAAACAATCTTTGCGGACCTTTTGTTCGTGTTTGCCTAGTGACGACGTATCTGGTTCGTTGAAGAGTCAGGAAGGTGATGCAGATGATAAGAAAAAGTGAGTGTGCTATAGCTTTGAAGTTGTTACCTATTTTTCTCTGGTATGTTTTTGATTTTGGCCATTTATAATCGCTAAAACGGAAATCCGAATAACTGGTTTTATATATTTAAAGTTAACTTGGTCAGGGGTGAAAGAGTTTTGTTTCCAAAGTACTAGAAAATCATACTTTAATTTCATACTTTTCACGTTTTTTCAATTTGGCTTCTTTTACATCTAGTATATTGCTTGCTGGAAGTTCTAACGTGCTAATTAGAGAGCTCCAAGAAATAAGAAAAGAGTCAAATACACGAACGTCACTATAGAAAAACTATATGAAAACTGTGCTTTTGTAACTTTTCTGTAATTGTAACGATTGTTTCCTATAAAAGAAGTGAATTTTTAGCTTTATTCGGAGGATGCGAGGGGATGGGGGGGGGGGGGGATTAATCGAGGGAGGCGATTATTTAAAATATTTCCACCGAAGGGGGGCGATTATTCGAGGGGAACAACTTCACGTTTAACCATCAGATTCATGGCACCGCTATGGGAACTCGAAAGACACCTTCATACGCACCATTTTTCATGGGTAAATTGGAACAACACGCCATAGAAAACGTCCCCTTCACGTCACATACCTGGTGGAGATTTATCGATGATATTTTTTATGGTGTGCACAGAAGGAGAAGATAAACACAAAACCTTCATAAACTACATAAATTCTATCCATCCAGCAATCAAGTGTTCACCCACGAATATTCAAATTCTTCTAACCAGGCACTTCCCTTCCTTAACGTAAAAGTAAACCTCAGCAACAACCGTACCAAATTCAGACAGGTCTTCACACGAAACCCACAGACAAGCATCAATATCTTCTTAAGACTTCCTGCCACCCTGCTCACACCAAACGCACTGTTCCATTCAGCCTTGCCCTACGCCTACGTCACATCTGTTCCACTAACATTTTCTTCAATAAACGTTGCCAAGAACTTATCAACTATTTGGAACTACGAGGTTACAGTCGTCGCTCTCTTACTGAAAAGAAGTCAATCGCGTAAGCACCATCCCATCCACGTCATGAAACTCATCACCTTTAATCCAGCTCTTGCTAACGCTTCTTCGATTGTCAGCATATAATAACATTCTGCAATTATCCTCTCGCTGCAAACAAACATTTTCCTGTCCACTCGTCTTAGCTTAAAAACGAAGCCCTAACCTACGTGATCTCTTAGCAAGAACCAAGTTGCGTGACCGCACCAAACTTCAAGAAAAAACACCCTCTCGCATTTATAAATGTAAACATCCACACTGCCTCACTGGCCCATTCACACGATCAACAACCGATTTCTTTCGTTTCGGAGCTGTGCATTTATCGTTTCGCCACTGAACGCTATCGTATCCGACCAAATCAGTTGATAGGACAGCTAAGTTTGTTGATGGACACGCTGTCGAACAGTGGTAAGAAATATCGAGGAATGTTTGTTTTGCATTCGTTTCATGTTATTTTAATTGGGCTTCGAGTGACCTTCGTTTCCCTAGATTTGTATTTCAAGTTGTAGCAAAGAGTACTACCTAATAAAGAAAATATAACTTGCTTACGAGAGTGCTGATAGCGTTGTTGTGTTGTTGTTATTTAAAATGGGTAACCTAGTGGTAATATTTCTTTTCACCCGTGGGCTTTCTTCAGGATTTCTGCCTCTCCTATACTCGTCCCTGTTGCAAGCAACATACTTCTTTAATATTCGTGGCCGCTTATAGCTTCGTCTTCCAAGAGTAGACACATACTGATTATTTTCGGAAACAAATCGCTCATATTTAGCGACAGTCAGATCCCGTTATACTTTGAAATTTAGTAGCCGTATCTTTACCTGCTAAACCAAACAAAACTGGGTGACATTGGTCGTTGAATGCGTTGAAATTAAAACGTTGGTTTTGTTGATGTAGTCGTCATAGGACTTCAACATTTGAAATTCAACCGGAAGTAAAACCTTATGCGTAGAATCGCATAGGTCAGGGAATTCTCGTGCTCTGATTGGCTAGAGAACAGGGGGTATTCAACGTGGAATTGCGACTTGAGAGCGAGGCTGCGCGATATTGCACCGAGCAACGACCATAGCAACGCTGTCGCTTCAATAAAAAATTTCGGAAACAATATAGAAACAATGCATTTTTAATAATGTTTTCCACTCCATTATCACCTAGTACAAAAGCAAACGAAAAGAAAAATCTGTTTCAAGTCAATAGCGTTGAAGATTATCCTTGTTTCAGTTTAAACTTCGACTTTTTGGAGCGTGTTAAAAAGCCGCTTTCTCTAGCGAGTACAAGAAAGCGACGAAGCAACGCAGAGGAAATGGCCACAACTAGCCAAGAAAAAGATGCAAGTACAAGTTCAAACGCCGACGAAGAAGCAGTGTCAGTTGTCACATACACAGAAGAAGAACTGGCTGCTTTTAAAGAAAACATGGCCTCAGAAAATACTAAGAAAAGTACAAGTACATCCGTTCGTCGCTTGCAATCATGGTACGTGGAAAAACACAAAACTGAACTTGACTTAAACAAAATCTCTGCAGCAGAAGCTCCTCAACTTCTGAAGCATTTCTTCATTGAAATACGCCAAACAAAGAAGGATAGCAAGGGCAAAGAATATGAGCCTGGTTCACTACAGACCTACCGTAATGGTCTCCGAAGATATTTCCTTGAACGGCAGTGTCCGCCGGCTCCCGACAATTTTGACATCGAGAAGTTTGAGGAAGTTTCCACCATGCTCTCCGTGAAGAAAAAAGATTTGAAGAAGAAAGGGTTCGGAAACAAACCAAACGCAGCCCAGCCACTTGAAGATGCTGAAGTCGAGAAGTTGTGGTCATCCGGAGGGATTGGTCTTCACAATCCCCGTTCGCTTTTCCATCTAGTTTGGTGGAACAATGTAACGCACCTCGGAATGAGAGCTTTCAAGGAGCAGTACGATTGTCAGCTGGAAGATTTTACAATCACTGAACAGTATATTGAATACAAAGAACGGCAAACAAAGAACCGCCAAGGAGACGAAGGAAGCGCGGCCAAACGAGCAAGAAAGTACAACAACAAGATTTGGCAAACGGATGGAGGAGAACGAGACCCATATCGAGCATTCACAGAGTATGTCGCACACCGTCCTAAAGGTGACAAAGTTCCTCGTAATTTCTTCCTGACTCCAGTCGATAATACAACATCAGACGTGTGGTATAAGATGGTTCCAGTCGGCCGAAATAAACTTGCAAAGCAGATGCAGGAAATCGCCTCTTTCGCATCATTGGATGGAAAGTTCACAAATTCAAGCGGTCGCAAAACTGTCATCCAAAGCTTGCGAGATGAATTCCATCCTCTGGAAATTTCAGAGCTTACAGGACACGCCGACCCTGGTTCCATTTCAAGTTACAGCCACAACCCGTTGGAAAAACAGCGACAGATGTCTAACAAGTTGGCTGGTTTTTCGTCTGCTACCACAACTTCCAACGCCAACAGCGCTTCGTCGCCTGGTTCGTCAACACAGGTTCGCGCACAGGTTTTACGCGAGGTTAACAGTTCTGCCTTGCAAACCACCCAGGAAAACAGCACAGCATCCGTAAATAACGATGGCAGCAACCCTGCAGCGTTAACAGCTAGTGCTCTTGGCGGACTGTTTACCGGGGTAACGTTCAACAACTCCCCACTAAATATTTCCATCAGCTTTCAGTCAAATGTTAATCCCAGCAGCTCTCTTTAAAGTGAATATTCGGTAAACTTGTGATGAGCTGAAACGTAATGTTGACTTTTTAGTAATGCTTCGTTTTTGTTTTGAAGAAGTTGAACTTTGAAAAACATTGGACATGATATTGAACCGCCGAATTATTTAATTGTAAGCGGTTGTTAGATTTAGATTTGGAGTACTTACCACTGTTTTGTTGTTTGACGTACTTTCACTCCGAGTGCGTGATTCTTTCATTCAGTGGAGATGTCGTCCTGATCCATCTTGAGCTCATTTTGTCAAAACTTGAATCTGATCTTATTGTAAAGACGGCTTGATTTGAAATATAGAAGGCTATTTAGTGTTAAAAAGCTCGTGTGAAGAATTAGAAAACGAAAGTTTGTAATCCACGAGGTTGTTTGTGATTTTTCACTTGATTCCTATTGGCTCGCTCCTGACATTTTGACAGTTGATTTAGAGCTGTTGAAAATGGCTCTCCTCCCCCTGCGCGCTAAAATTCGCAACATTTACCAAATTTTCATTATTGTAAAGGCTATGCGATTCAAGGAAAATCCATTACCTGACTCGTGAATTCCACGTTAAATTTCACTCGAAAAAACCGATATCGCACTCATCGCTTCGCGATTCGTGCGATATCGGTTTTTCTCGTGAAATTTAACGTGGAATTCCCTCGTCAGGTAATGGATTTTCCTATAGAAGCGTAAACATTTTTACCTTGTTGCGCATTCATGTTTAAACGGCCAATCAAAAATACAAATTTTTGTCCGTTACCAGAGCTACAGGAGACGCAATGTAAAAACAACCGTGGAGCTCTGGGGACGAGAATGGTTTAAAATATATCATAAACTTTCTTACGCATGCGCATGAGTATAGGCTGCTTGGAGCCTCTTGTTTTGTAATAGTAGTCGCTTACGAGGTTCCGACTATAATGATTTGACTGGATAAACAGTTATTTTGGAATAGTAGTCGCTTACAAGAGGTTCCGACTATAATGATTTGACTGGATAAACAGTTATTTTGGAATAGTAGTCGCTTACAAGAGGTTCCGACTATAATGATTTGACTGGATAAACGGTTATTTTGGAATAGTAGTCGCTTACGAGAGGTTCCGACTTTAATGATTTGATTGGAGAAACAGTTATTTTGGAGGTTGGACTGTGCTGCATATATGAAGAGTGGAAAGTGAAATAATGTTGGAAAGAAGGAAATAGGAGTATGGCGCGATTTCAGTGTCAAAATTCAAAACCTCGTTTCAGTATGTCATTCTTCTTCTCCCACTATTTCAATATCCCATTCGAATTCTGTTGGTAAAAGAAGTAGCTCTTCAATTTAAATATAGAGTCTTTCTATTCTAACATCCAATTCTTCAAATTTGACGATGTGCTTCATCGATTCAAATATGCTACAGCCAACTCTCTCGTATGCGACCACCCTTGGTGCAAGACAAAGTGGTCGCTTACGGGAAAAATCAAAATAGGCTCAAAATGGATTGATTAACCTAATTACATAAAGACATTACCTTATAAGCTTAAATTAAAAAAAATTTCAAGTTGAACTGTCAATTTCAAAATGGCGTCGACTAGTGGCGGCAGTCACTGTGGAAAACTAAGAAACTCGGGACGGAAAAGGACGTTTGGTACGCCGAAAATGCGAAAAGAGCGATGAAAGAGTGGTTGAAATGGTGTGAAATGGTGTGTGTCGGGACGTGACCCTTCAATGAAGGCGTTATTGAAAGCGGTATTACACGGCGGCCATTGAAAATTTAAGCGCTTTAGAAGACGTTGTATGGGGAAAAAAATAACGTAAATAAAGCGACATTTAGACATTAATTCAATAAAGCGACACTATTAAACTCACTTATGACGTATTATTTTGTCCTTTGGGGCTTTTCCAGCCGTTTCCGGTTTCTTTGTCGCCACTGTTTTCCCTTCATATTAAAAGACGGTGTCAAGGCAAAACACTCGGTTTGAGACCGACTTTCACTCGGAGGCGATTTGCGTTCCAAAAGTCCATCCGATCGGCGATTTTTTCAGCCACAGTTAAAGTACTATTTCCCTTCCACCATAAAACATGTCTGGTGTTTTGAAAATCATCGCATATTGCGCTGAAAATGAGCATTTTCTGCCACCGATTCCAAGATCATAGGGCGCGATCCATTTGACCAAAATTTCCGGAAATTCCGGTACAAAATCGAATGGAACAGAAATTTTCGAAAAATTCATTTCGGAAATTTTGGTCAACCTCTCGAGGTTGTCCCGTTTTCCGGAAATGTGGAATTTCCGGAAATTCTCTGTTCCATTTGGCATTTCTACCCGGTGCGACGATTCAGCCGTGGTTGTTGCCTCGTGAAAAGCTACAACATGGTGACGCAAGGAGATTTTTATTATTGTTGCATCTGTTTCTTCACGTTTGACGGTTTAGAATTCTTTCTTCGATATGTTTTTCGATGATTCAGGAAATATCGAACCTGCCGCTCAGGTACGTTGAAAACAAAGCTGAATGAACTTGAGCAATACGCTTGTACAATGCTCGAACTTCTTTGTATACGAATTCCCGCCAGTTGTGAATATTCCTTGTTTGTGAAACTGAGTTCGTGTTCTTACTATGAAAATAAACTTACTGTTTTTATAGGTACTATGGAAGAATTACAGCAAGTCTCAACAACATCACCTGCTAAAGAAACGAGATCGGTTCATTCAAGTGGAAAATACTGTTCCATTCGACATATTAAAATTTCGGAAATTCAATCCGGATTTTTTGGTCGAATGGATCGCGCCCATAATGTCGCCCAAATGTTTTCAAGTAGACCGGAAGTGAGGCTGGTCCGCGCATGCGAATTCGTGACAGTGTCGCTTTGAAGCACTACAGTTTTGAACAGACTTGGACGTTATCTTGACGGGTAGGTGTCACGATTTTTACAAGGATTTGTATGCCTTCCAGCCAAGATGGCGTCCAAAACCGTGATAACGGCTATTGCAAGACTGAAGTACGGTGGCTTATAAGGGACACATCGAATTTCTCGTCGCAAGTTACTAACTTGCGATCGCAACTTAGTAACTTGCGATCGCAACTTACTATCTTGCGGTCGCAACTTACTATCTTACGATCGCAATATACTAACTTGCGATCGCAACTTACTATCTCGCGATCGCAACTTAGTAACTTGCGATCGCAACTTACTATCTTGCGATCGCAACTTAGTAACTTGCGATCGAAACTTACTACTTAGTAACTTGCGATCGCAACTTACTATCTTCCGATCGCAACTTACTAACTTGCGGTCGCAACTTAGTAACTTGCGATCGCAACATAATAACTTGCGATCGCAACTTACTATTTTGCGATCGCAACTTACCAACTTAATATGTTAATTATATCAAGTTTTGGGCATGCGTGTTGACTCTTGATCAGTGGACGATGATGGTTGCTAACCACATCTGTAAGCGTTTTCTGAGCTTTTTTTTGACCACTCTTTTCGTTGTACTAAAGGTTTCAGATGCCTGGGCTCTCCCAAGTTATCTGCCAACCGTAAGGAATGGCAACCATGAACGAAATGATTTGATCGAACAGTATTTTTGCCTCGGTTTAAACTAACCCCATTCTTGTCCCCAGAGACTTGTTTCGTTTGGTCAGCGGAAAAAACGAAGGCTCTGGGGTATGTACTTGGTGTATCCCTTATTATTTTGTATTTAAACACTTAGATTTTATTTCAGTAGAAAAAGAAGATAAAAACAGCAGAATAGGGAATCGAACCCGAGCCGTATTATTTCCGGTTTCTGGTATTGAGCAAGCGCAATAGTACATTAATGCATTAGGCATGCGCTAACGGATGTCGTGGATTTTACGACATCCGGATTGCACTGCGCTGTTCCCAGAGCCCCTAGGTGCTTGGTGTATCCCTGATCATAATGTATGGTACTTCATGTATCCCTTATTGTAATGTATTTAGATATATTATATTGCAGTGTAATTTAGGGTCGGATTGCAGTATCTAGGGTTGAAGCACTGATTTTAGTATTTAGGTTTAAGCACTGATTCCAGTATTTCCAGTGTATCGAAAGGGTTAGTTCTTACATATGGTCTGGGCTAGCAGCATATTTTCTTATATCCCCTAAAAATTACAGTTTCCGGCAGCTAGTCCTCGGTGGTGTAGTGGATAGTGTGCATGGAGCAGATCATACGGCTCGGGTTCGATTCCCTATTCTGCTGTTTTTATCTTCTTTTTCTACTGAAATAAAAACTACACCAAGTACATACCCCAGAGCCCTCGTTTTTCCGCTGACCAAACGAAACGAAGGCTCTGGGGACGAGAATGGGGTTAGTTAAAACCGAGGCGAAAATACTGTTCGATCAAATCATTTCGTTCATCGCGAGATCGCGAGATAGTAAGTTGCGATCGCAAGTTAGTATGTTGCGATCGCAAGATAGTAAGTTGCGATCGCAAGTTAGTAAGTTGCGATCGCAAGATAGTAAGTTGCGATCGCAAGTTACTAAGTTGCGATCGCAAGTTAGTAACTTGCGACGAGAAATTCGATGTGTCCCTTATAAGCCACCGTACTGAAGAGTGGTACAAAGTTGCAATGAGAAATCCAATGTTGAATTGAACGATTGGATGTTTGGCTTTCCATGAAAATACTAAGCTAATATTCGCTTACTTATATTAGTCGTATAGGAGCCTAAGGACGCAATATCTAACCAATGTACATGTTGTACTTTGCATAAAAATCAACCATAATTAATATCTTAACAGTGAGGTTCCAAGATTTGAATACATTTGTTTAATAAGAAACTCAGCTTATTTATCTCGAGTTTGGCAAGCACGCTACATCTGAACGATAGCTTCAAAGTCAGGTACATTAATATGTATTTATTTTATACAATTCATTAAGGCGCTATTCTTGGGACCAATATCGTGAAGTGACCAGCCGCTCGAAACGATCACGCTCACGAAACACCGTCAGTTTACGGAAAAACTCTTTATTTCAGGCTGTCATAAACGACTACTACTACTAAATCCCCAGGTAGGCCACTTGGACTGTACTTTTAACTAATTTTGTTTTCTCATTGCGATACAATTTATGTTTGATAATCTAGTTGACTGCAATTAATGTCGATCGATAATCGCTGCAATTTGAAGCGAAGCCCTAAATTAACTGTCTCTGACACACAACACGGCTCTAAAACTATGTTTTCCTTTAAAATGAGTGGTTTGTAATTCAGGGTAACTAGTCTAAGAAAATAAATAGGTAAATAGTCTAAGTGCGTATTCTCAGGTTTTGCGAATGTTCTTCATGATTGCACACTAAACACAGTTTCAAAATATTTTTATAATTTCTGCGCATTATTTTTTTGTATTTCATGTGAATTTTTAACATCTTCTTATATTTTATTCGTAGAAGGCAACAAACTGGTTGTCGAAAGCTTATACTTATTATTTCTTTCTTTTCATATTTTTTGCTACTATGTGTAATCTTTGCTAATGCTAATCATGAAGCTATTTGTAAAGGGAATTAAACTGGTGTGTAACTGCCATGCAGAAGTGTTATTCAAGCTCTTCATGTATGTTATTTATACGCCTGTACCAGTTATTTTGATAAGAAATACAATATTTTTCCAAGACTAATCAAGTAATAGAACACGCAATAACAAGCAATAGGATGCTATGAGTTTACCGGCGTTTTAAACCAGCGCCTATTAGTGAGCAACAAATAAGCCTTACCAGCGCCTATTTACGAGCAACAAATGCGCAAAATTGAGTTTTAAAGATCTGACGTGAATCGAGATATTTGTTCGATTTTTAGAGACAATCGCTCTTTTTAAACGGTTTTGGAATCTAAGTAGTTGACTGTGATAGCTTAGTTGTTATTTATAGCAACCCCAGCTAATGCAGTAGAGAATGAAAACTGAACTTATGTGTCGTGTGGAGTCAACTGTGTTTTACTACTACTTTGGAAACCTCAGGACATCTTCATCAGTAAGTGTCATTTCATTTCGAGAAGCTATTAGTTATTCTTTCGTTGCAAGTATTGTAGCTAGGCATTTCTAAACATTATTAGTTTTAGTATCTTATTTGTATTAAATTATTTCTCAAGTAGTAGCAGCCTATCTCTAGTTTTTAATGTGCTATTATGGTTGTTCTTAGCTTAAAAATTTTTAAACTTGTATTATGAGGCCCACAGATTTATTTCTCCATACAAACAAAAACACACACACACATAAATAATATGTATAATATAAATAGATAAATAAATAGTCAAGACTAAATAAATACATAAAATAAATATTTACACTATATATATATATATATATATATATATATATATATATATATATATATATATATATATATATATATATGTTACGCTCACTGTTCATACAGTTTGAGCACTCTCTGGATTGGGTGGAGAGCCTCGTAAGAGGTGTTCACTATTGGCATATTGCTTCGCTCACTGCTCGCAGTTTGAGCACTCTCGTGACTTCACAATGCAATCCAACAATGTGTAACCGTACATCCTGTGCCCAAGTTCAGGAGTTGCCATAAAGCCATTATGGTAACAACCGGGAGGGCACATTGTATACATAATTATATGTTACGCTCACTGTTCATACAGTTTGAGCACTCTCTGGATTGGGTGGAGAGCCTCGTAAGAGGTGTTCACTATTGGCATATTAAATATATATATATATATATATATATATATATATATATATATATATATTTCTATTTTTTAAAATGTCATTTTTTTTGCAAACGGGTGTGTATATATATATATATATATATATATATATATATATATATATATATATATATATATATATATATATATATATATATATATTCTTTGACAGTTCAGTTGAATGGATTTCAAAAAGCGCTCAACTCTAATTCATTAGAGGAGCAAAGACAAATTCATTGAATGCAGATCAGACTTCAGAAGATATTCATTCGTTTAATGCTACAGTTCTGTTTCGTATGGTCAAAAGATGACCACACTCATCAGGCCTGATGAGTGTGGTCATCTTTTGACCATACGAAACAGAACTGTAGCATTAAACGAATGAATATCTTCTGAAGTCTGATCTGCATTCAATGAATTTATATATATATATATATATATATATATATATATATATATATATATATATATATATATATATATATATATACTCATTTTCTTTGGACAAATCTGTCCAAGCGGGGAAAAGGTGCAATGAGGTTAACCCTATGTGAAGCACCAACCCGTGAAACAAGGCCAGACCACTACACCGGGAACTCCGTGCCCTGCCCTTTACGACAAGTGCGTGGGTTCTTTAACGTCCCCTGCTAACCATATAACACTGAAGATGAAAGAGACGGGGCCTACGATATATCGTCCTTATCCGAGAAGACTAGAACATCTTACCATTTGCAGATGTCATTGTATTATGAGGGCCGCATGTTTATTACTTCATACACACATACACACATAAATAAAATAAATAAATACATTACTTGGTCATAAAATAAATATTTGCACTATATGCACTATTCTCTACGCTAATTTAAAAAATCTTGTGTTACAACCCCGATCGTTAAATAAAGATGATTGATTGACGAATTTTAGAAATACAATACTTTATTGAATAAATCAAAGTGCCCTCTGAGCTATCTCCTGTAAGTTTTTCCCATCATGCAATGCTGTCATATTATGTCCGAATGTTGTTTTTGATGTTGCAATTGGACATTTAGGTTATACCGTATTTTCTCAATTAAACGCCCCTGGCGGTTTATTTCAAACTTGGCCTAATGGACCTGGCGTTTATTTGAATCAGCAGTTCTTTCTTGCCCGCCATTTTTTAAGGAAAGGTTATTATTTGTTTTTCTTGGCAGCTGTGTACCTTGCCCTTAAATCTTAAGTTTATGATACCACAAATTAACGTTTGAGGGGCTCACTTACAACTTCCTCTATTATACCCGGCGTTTATTCGGGGCCCGGCGTTTAATCGAGAAAATACGGTAGTTCGTTTTTTTTTTTAGTTCAATTTCTCTTTTGACAATTTTGTTTGTATGTAATTGGTAATGATTATGCAGTCCTCTTGTCTTGTGTCTGGAACAAATTTCAGTACTTTCAACTCGTCTGGATTTTCACCTGGTTTATTATCAAGAGCTACACACAAACATTGTGTTACTGTTGCCTTCCCTAAACCCGCGCCACTACTTAAACAGTGTCAATTGCTTCTCGTCGTTTTTAACAGAGAGTAATATATGGTAAAAAAACTCCATTTGTTCTCTGTTCAAAGAATGAACAAGTTCTTTTTTCCATACGATTAATTACCAGCTTTTCATTATCATTTGCTGTAGACTGAAAAAATTCCAGCATTACTAAAAAGATTGTTCCCTTGGTGATTGTTATCTAAACATGGGTTAAAACAGCCAAACAGTTCACTGTATTGTGTTTCTTCACTTATATCCTGCTCATCGTTATGTTGAGCAGATGGAGCTACAGTATCTAACTGATCACGTTCCTTATTTTCAGGATCTCCCATGGCTTTTTCTTAAGAGTTCTCCTTTCTTTCCTTTCGAATATAACATGTTTAACTTGCTGAAATCTTATTTTTACATGGGATAAGCATCAAGAGCTCTCTGCAATTAATCTTCAGCATCCTTTTTATTAAACGTAACTAAATGACTGATTTAGCTTTCATTCTGCGAAAAAGTTTCATTCCTCCTTTCAAGTAAAATTCTTTACAACTTTGTTCTCTGTTTTCATTATTGGGATCATCGTCAATCTTATCGTCAAAATCTGTTTCAAGTGGAAATCTAGTTCTTGTAAACTTACTCAGTGTTCATCCCCTCATCTTAACTTTTGTTTTAATGTCACTGTTAACAAAATACCAGATATATTAAAACCATCGATAGGAAAAATCTAAGGACTATCCGTACCACAATTATCTCTTTAAGCAGAGACTAAAATTAATTAGGCATGAATCTTCTGACCAAAATGAACCAAAATGAGGTCTAAAAAAGTAAAAACAAAAATGAACTAAAACCCCGAACCTCACTGAAATCTGACTGTTTGACACTGGTTTGTTTGACCTGGAAAATCAACCTGATGATAGTATTGCAATACTCTGCTTAATCATTTCTAATGATATAGCTCAAGAAAAAAAACAGGTTTGTTTAGTAAGATTGATTCTTTCTGTACAAACTTCAATATTGAGAAGACTGCGATAAACTTAAGCATCCCATCTTTTTTCTTGTCAAAGGCAAAACAGAACATTTTTACACGTCTAAAAAATCACCAACTCAATCTAATTAACGTAAATAAAAAAAATAAATTTTATTCGATCCACAGGGAGCCCAAACGCTTTATCGGCTGTAACATAATCATTTAATGAAATATTGTTATTTACCTGTTTTCCTGTGTCTTTTTGAGTCGTTTTGAAAGGGATTTGAATCAGAGCGAAGACGGTTGACCTTGCACGTTTCAAATATTATCTTGTCTGTCTTGTAAATACGACGCGCCTATTACGTCTCAAGTTTCCATTATTATTAACTATTAACTCTCCAGAAAGAGAGAAAGAGAGCAAGGGATGAAACTAAAATGAGGGCAGTTTTATTTTGAAGCATAATTCTCTTGTTACTGGCCAATTTCGGCTAGAACTTCGCACCTCGATTAATTAAAGGGTGAATAATCATGTGAGGCATGATTTGTTTGTTGGGACGCCCGTTTTCCCGCTTAGTTTTGGGTTGTTTTTAGATACTCTTTTTCTCCGATCTGTGACTACACTTGACTTGACCGGAAGGGATTTTATACTTGTGAGCATGTCCTTCATCAAAGTGGTTTTATTGTTCTCGTGACAGTTGCTTTTGTTTTCATTTGACAGCCGCATATGTCGGAAATATAGAACAGAACATTCCACGCGGAATACACGGTCTTGACGCGAGATAAATCTACCGCTCGTGTATCAGTGTTTGATCTAGATTGCTCGGTATAAATACACGGCATGCACGGCAAATGGAGAAATATTTATTCACTGATTCATTTTCTATAATCGCGGCCGGGACCAAAAGCTGAGCGATCCCTTGGCTAAATTATGTTCTGGTTGTCCACATGAATTTGTGTTCTTAACTGGCAAAGAACCGAGCAAAACAAAATGGAAATATTATTTGACTCACCAGTAAACAACATTAAAATTGCCCGGCACTGGACCTTGATTTGAGCGGAAATCGCTTGTCCTAAAAATTGTAGTCCAAGGCTGCCGGCCGTTGGCTCGTGTTTCCTCGCGCATATCCACGCGCGAGACTGGTCACCTCAACTGTAGTCACAGATTGTACGAACGCTCTCAGTGAGTTTCACCCCTTGTTCTCTTCTCTCTTCTCGTGGCCGTTAAATTGAAACCCGAGATTCTCCCCCGAGGAGAGTTAATAGTTAATAACAATGGGAGCTCGAGTTAATAATAATGGAAACTTGAGACGTAATAGACGCGTCGTATTTACGAAGCGGCAGACAAGATAACATTTGAAACGTGCAAGGTCAACCGTCTTCGCTCTGATTCAAATCCCTTCCAAAACGACTCAAAAAGACACAGGAAAACAGGTAAATAACAATATTTCATTAAATGATTATGTTACAGCCGATAAAGCGTTTGGGCTCCCTGTGCGAAATACTCCGATTTAATTAACCATATCCTGAACATAGAAAAATTACTTCTAAATTCAGGATAGGAAATCATACCTTAAGAATTGAAAATGGTCGAATTACAATCCCTAAAACTCCTGAACACCTTTAGTTAGAATTTGCACCCACTGTACACTTAATTCAGTTGAAGTTTATTTCACTGTATGCACTGTATGTTATATGATGAGCTACGAAATACCTTTTTTGACAAAATTATTAAACAAAATAGATTTGGATTATTTCTGATCGCTTTTACAAGCACTTATTGAAAAGTTCTATATTTGTTTGTCAACCTACAAGGAAACTGAAAGCACTAGTTCATTAAAACCTATTGTTGTTTAATTTAGTCAGATGGGGTAAATTAACCGAGGACATTTTTAACTAAACGGACACTGTCCCGACAGAAATATTGTGTTTTCGTGATTATGACCAGGAGCTTGCTTTAGCTTGCTTTATCATCCGAAAATAGGAAGAAAAAATAGCCAAAAGTGATGAACGCATAAAAATATGAATTAAAAAGACAAAATAACGACAAAATTCCACCAGAATCGAATCGAAACTTTGAAAATTTCTTTTCTCCAAACTACTGCTTCTGTTTTTCTCCTTGAATCTTTTAATCCAATTTAGTTGTATATTTGGTGACATTTGGCGATATAACATGGAAATTAACAAACACGTTATTTCAACAAAACTTCATTGTAAACGTACAGCATACGATCGCATACAACCATTCTCAGTGAGCAATGTCAGCTTACCTCAAAGTCTCTTTTCCCTTTCTTAAAACGTAGTGCTATAACAAAAAATAATACCAAATGTCCTGAAGCAACCAGTTTGACAAACCAGACTGGACAAACATTAAACATGATTAAACGCATCGTAAAAGATATTAGCCAAGCGCGCTTGATCTAGCGTGCCAAATATCTGACCACAGTCTACATTAGGTGAGATAAGATTACATTACGTTACACTTTTTGACGCTCGATACAATGAAATATATGCTGCAACATGTTCCTAAAAAAACATAGAATTCATAATCGTACGCCTTAAAAATCATCGCTGTGAAAAAGAGATATTAAACAGTAGGAATGTTACCTAACTGAAAAAAAATTTTGTCAGGCCACAAACGTGCAATCGCTAAACAGCTTTAAAAACATATCCTTCGACTCGTGTGTTCTGATCTATGAATGATAGCATCTAACAAAAATGCGAGAAATTTTGCTAAAAAATAAAATG
Organism: Cladopsammia gracilis; assembly: GCA_022457155.1. Taxonomy (NCBI): domain Eukaryota; kingdom Metazoa; phylum Cnidaria; class Anthozoa; order Scleractinia; family Dendrophylliidae; genus Cladopsammia; species Cladopsammia gracilis. Next base: position 458,342 of record JAJGOT010000437.1, on the reverse strand, counting down.
CAATAAAAATGCAACAAGAACGTCCCCACAGATTCACTAAAAAGTCTATTAATAGTGTCTAACAAAAATCTTAGTTAACTAAATCATCAACGTATAAATATATCGCTTTGTCAGGCCACAAACATGCGCTCGCTAAACCGCTTTCAAAAATATGCCACTCGACTCTTGTGTTCTTATCGATAACATCTTGCTAACAAATATGCACTTGGAATGTCCCCACAAAATCACTAAAAAGTCTATTAATAGTTACTAACGCATTTTTTGCTAACAAAAATGCATAAAGAATGCATGTTAGCCCACATAAACTCCTGTAAGTTAAACATTAACTTACAGGAGATAAAAAGGTATTGTATGCATGCAGTAATATTATATAATTGTGTAAAATATGGATTTCTCAAAGTAGGCTTTGTAGCGGAGCTCTTGCCGGGCCGAAGGCCTGGCTGCGCAACCCCATACTCATAGAACCAGAGAACCATAGAACCCATGGCCATCACTTTTCATGGTCATGGGTAGCGGAATGTTTCGCGGGCGCGTTGTCACACTGCCGCCGCCGTCGCTTAGGGCTAACTCGCGGGCGCGTAGACCGTCGCAAAACATGCGCGTATGACGCCACCCAACAACTGGGATCTTTGCAATTTCACGTCACCTGAGAAAACACTGCTGTGTTTAGCGGAGAAAACCGTTTAAATTAAAGTCGTTATTCTCCTGAATTTTTTCGCGGTTTGCTACTCAAGACAGGGATACTAGTTAAGGGATACTCAGAATCCGCTATAGTGGAAATAGAAGAGCTTTCAGAGGTAAAATCTTGCTTCGAGGATGGGAGCAATGCGGGAAGATGTTTGTCACTTCGGGTTTCAGAACTGAAGAAGCGGAGATTTAAACAATTTCCAAGCAGTGGAGGGACTTAAAGGTAAAATAAAATACATTTTTCGATGCGAATTTATTTTGATATCAATCTGTGATTGACTTTTTTGTGTTCTCGCTAGTTTTCGGGAGAATTGTTTATAACGCGCTCAATTAAATTCAGTTGTTTTGATTTCTTTCATCGGAGACATCTCGGCCTCGATGAGCTCTTAATAATTCGCGTTTTGCTTTTAAACATAAACTTATGGAGATTTGAATAAAAGTTTTCGAAAGAAGATTGTGTTGTCCATTTTTATGTGTTTGTTTATTCATTACATAGGTTGAAAAGCGATTTTATGTAAACAAAACAAAACAAGACTTGGATTTTATAGTTGTAAACTTCACTCGAGTGGTGTTATGCGAATTCCTCTTATGCAAATATGTTTAATGTGTATTTTTTGCAATTTTGATTTCCAAATCAGTTTCTCGGACAATTTTATAAGCAGCAGGTGTATTTTATTTGAAAATTAGTCGTACTAATTATTCTAGACGGAGAAAAAGTTGTTTTTGTGAACTTTTGTACGGTCTAATGTACTGTGCAAACGGTTGCGTAAGTCTGTTTTTGAGAATTGCTAAAATTAAAAGATAGCCCGGTCGTCAATTTTATTCTTGTGCTTCCGACCTTTCACCTCAGTTAAGTTTATCATCGGCTTTCTGTTCAAAGAGCGAAACTGTTAGGCTCAGGCTATCTATATATATTAACTCTTAACTAGACGATCTTTTTGCTTGGATACGTCTTCGTTCGTTCTCTAAAGATTTACTCCGGTGTCACTGATTTCACAAAAACAAGATTGTATCCGTTGGAGGAATTTTTAAGTGGTCGAGCGATAAAACAATATATAAGTAGACCTGTTGAAAGCAGAAAGCCACTTAATCTTCTCAGTCTACCTTGAAACGAAAGCATCTGAGTAAATCCTTTTTTGGAATTTACTATTATTTTAATGTAATTTGTAAGGCGCATTTGAATATATTCATATAGATATTTGCGCCGAATAAGTAATAAATTATTATTATTATTATTCCAATTCTGTTAAGAAGTTATATATATATTTTTTATTTAAGCAAATATTTAAACAGAAAGTATTTAGTTCAGCATAGGCGGGTTTAAATGGAGTCCTGTATTTATTATTATTACATTATTGTAAATTTTAATGTAATCAGTGATTAAATTAAAATTCATAATAATAAAATGAGTTTATTACACACTACATTATAATTACTTATTAAAAGCAGAAAAAAGGAATCATAGTCTGGTTTTTAAGAAATTGGCGAGGGCAGTTTAAAATTGAGAGGCCGGGTAGGTGATGGATCTTACAGACCTAAAATGCGTGTTCCAGGTCTTCGCTCCACTGTATAAAAAAGAACCCTGAAATTTTTCGTTCTCGCGAGGGGTAGTCTTAGCAAGTCCCTAGTTCTTAAAGCCCAAAATTGTGTACAATAGACGTATGTTGAAAGTCACTTAATAGGTAATCTGGAGCCGTACGCCATTAATGAACAGTAATCAAGACAAATGCTAAATGCAGTCCATTGTAGTGAACCGAGCAACATTCAATAATGCAGGCAGCGCGCTTATGCAGCTTATGCAGCTTGCTTCCTTAACTGCAGCTATCCCAGACATATGACTGCACCCGGTTTTCCAACTTTTCCGTTACATGTCCCCCCCCCCCCCCCCCCAACCCCCAAAGCAAGCCTTTTGTTTCAAAACTGATGGGCCTATATATAACCGGGTGGGCTTACATAAACTGGGATTTTGCGGTATGGCGAGTGATATGTGAAGATACTTAAGTTCGTATTTGCACACTGCTTACTTCCTCAGGTTTATTCATCGGCCTGTATTTCAAGCTGACCAAACGATGTTGATGTCGAACCACAAAAAGAGGCTTGCCCTGGTACTGTTAATCATTTTAACCATTATAACCATAATAATAACGTTCATGTATCCGTTAAGTGATTCTCTACAGCCGAGGCTCCCGCCAAAGAGGTCAGAGGGAATGGTGGCGTCTACGTCAATCTTGAAAGACGTGGTGTCTACAGCAGCAAACGCCGAAAACATGTTAGTTAAAAATTCAATTCTAGTATTAGTTTACACAACGTTCTGGGGTGAGAAGGAATGGTTTGATATTACGGGCGATTGCTCGTTAAATGGAAAACGGAAAACAAGCTGCAAGAAAGACAAGCTGGAGTTAACTTACGATAAACAAAGATTTAATGAAAGTGATTTCCTTATATTCCATGCCAATGACATGCCAAGCTTGGATCATTTGAAAAGGATTAATAAAGATAAGCCTCCTTCGCAGTTATGGATTTTTAATACGATGGAATCTCCAAACTTAACTCCCAATACAACTCCTTTGAATGGTATGTTCGATTTGACCTATACATACAGATCTGATTCAGATATCTGGATACCTTATGGACGCTACTGGGAAATTCCTTTCGCAAACAGTCCACAGAAAGATTTCTCGGCTGGCAAAGACAAGCTCGTTTCGTGGATGGTTAGTAACTGTCGCCCTCAGCTTAGAGCATCGTTCGTTCGTGAGCTACAAAAATATATTGCAGTTGATGTGTTTGGAAAGTGTTCAGGAGAATTTGGTCCCTATAGGCCCGCCTGTCAGCGACTTCGAGCTTGTATAGACATTAATAAGCAGTACAAGTTCTATCTCAGTATTGAAAGTTCCCTGTGTGAAGACTACATCACTGAAAAGTACTGGTGGCATTTGGGTAAGCTGGTTGTACTTTTTTTACCATTAGAGAGGGGGAACGGAGGGTGTTACACGCGATTTTTGACAATTAAGCTGGTTGATTAACCACTCTAAGAGGATAGAGGTTTTCCTTTTTTTTTCTTCATGAAGCTCACATTTCTTCTGGTACTTATTGCATCGTCCCTTATGCAGCTATTCTAATTGTCGTTGTATGATCAAAGCTTAAAGCCTACAATGTATATTAATTAGCTATGTTATACCAACATCTGCAATGCTTTTCCGTACATAACTGACAATTCGCATTGAGAATAGGGAGGCAAACATTTTAGCTACAATCTCGGACAGAACTGTTGAGACACTTAGACAAATTGTGAGCATTTCTCAGCATTTAAAAGCAATTATCATATCTACCTCCCCGTACCCCCACAAAACAATGTTGTACGTACTCAAAAAACATCCCAGGTCTCTGAGCAACACTTCTAAAGCAACATTGAACGGAGGGGGAGGGTGAGGGCTTCGATAGATGTGTTTTTTGACAGGACATTGGACTGACGGTTGTCTTGCGCGCAGAAACACTACAGCCCCAACGAGTTGTGTCCCAAAAGATGTGAAATGGGGGAGGAGCTGAGCCTTTTATACCGGAACGTCGTGTTTAACTACAACCAATCCAATTTAATCCCTGCAGTGCCCTCTTAATTCAATATTTTTAATCGTTACGAGGTGAAGACAGCATTATACCGATAGTAATGGGAGGAGCAAACTACACCAAACTTGCCATTCCTGGTTCTTACATCAATGTGATGGATTTCAAGACTGTGAAAGACCTTGCAGATTATCTTCACTACCTTGATAAGAACAGCACCGCATACAATGAGTATTTCAAGTGGAGGCAAAGATATCAAGTCTCAAAAGTCCCTGATTACTGCTCATTTTGTGAAGCTGTAACCTCGAACACTCGGATCAATACAAAAGGCTACAAGGACCTAACAGACTACTGGTTCACACAAGGAAAATGCAACAAAAAGGACCAAATGATAAGAAACATGTGGAGCAGTTAACTGTCCAATCCATATGGTCCTCTTTAATTTCAGTCGGTTTCTTTCAATGGTCGTACATATTCCAAAATTCCACGAAGACACGAAGGATTTGAAAACGTATTTGTGGGTAAACATCCAAATGCTGCGACTGCCAGGCCACTAACATAGGTGACACTGGCAGAAATTTGAAGATATGAATGACTGAACACTGGTTCACACAAGGAAAATGCAACAAAAAGGACCAAATGATAAGAAACATGTGGAAAAGTTAACTATCCAATCCATATGGTCCTCTATAATGATAGTTTTGATTTCTTTCAATGATCGTACATATGACAAAATTTTACGAAGCCGCGAAGGATTTGTAGTTCAACAGCCAACATGATCAAACATTATTTCAAACGAACTTGATGATGAAACTGGAATTTGAACTGCCGTTTTTAGCCCATTATAGACTCATTTCATTGTGATTTTATCTACTAGACTGCAAACTTGACTTGATTTGGGGTTTATTCATATACAGTTGATCATTTACCTTCATTTTAAGAGTGTTTTTTTGTATATTTGGAATAACCAATCACTATTTTCTGCTGATTTTGTATACTTCTTGTCCAGTAACCTTCTTTATTTCTTTTATCCCATTTTGTACATTTTTCATTTGTTCCTTTTGTTTTCTGATTTATCTGTATTTTATACATCTTCAGCTCAACTGCCAAAACTGTAACCTAAAAATTTATACAACTTGTAGCTGAGTTTACACGGTATGGGCTAGGACTAATTAAAACGCGCAGCCAAAATGGAATAGCAAAACGAAGATTAAATGTAAGAGAATATTAGGCAAGAGGTATGGTTGTTATACCACAAATCTGAGGCATAGATGTTATACCACAGATCTAAGGTATGTTATACCACAGATTTGGGGTACGGATGTTTTACTACAGATCTGAGGTTAAGATATTATGCCAACGATCTGGGGCGTGGTATGAATGTTATACCACAGACTCGGGATATGGACCTTGTCCAACATATCCGTCTGGAGTATGGATGTTATCAACTCACATTAATTTGTGGTATGGATTAGTTATAAAACAGATCTCAGTCAATTCAGTGGTTCTAGAAATGTTCACTAACATCGTTTAATAGACCTCTTAAAGGCCCACAGTCAGCCACAATGCACCACGGCCGTTTGTTTTTGTTTTGAAAAGCTTCTGTTGTTAAAGTCGCTATCTGATTGGTTAATTGGTTAATTATTCAACCAGGCGCGCGGTGCATTGTGGCTGACTGTGGGCCTTTAAGCTTGTACGTTTTGTTTTCCCAATGTACGTCGTGTGATGTTCTCAAGGGAATTTGTCCTTTGTCTTTTCTTAAATTATGCATACATATGCACGCGAAGAAAACAAAATTTAAAAGAAACAGTTCTCTAGGGTAACATCACATGATCTACATTGGGAAAACAAAACATACAAGCTAAAGAGGTCTATTCTCCCAACACATGCACAAACCCGGATTTTCACTGCAAAAGCGATTTCGAGTAAAGTCCTGGATTCGTACGAGCTGCTAGCAAACGTGCGCTGGACCTGAAAATTGATGATTATTTTAACTTACACTAAATTTTGACAGTTTTAACGGGGTGTCACTTTCGGATTTCATTAAAAAAACAAAAATCCGAAAAAGGATCGATTCCTATTTTGCGAAGAGCCTTTGTTTGTTTGTTTGTTTGTTTGCTGGCTCTGAACGACCACGTGTGCTATTGATCTGAAAATCGTTCACCTCCGGACGTGAATCATTCACATTGTTATCATAACATTGGTTTCTCCCTAAATGGAACAGAAAATTGGATTTTCGATCGCCACAATCCCGATTTAGATTGGTTAAAAGAAATACTACCATAGGAGACCGAATCCGTTAAGGAACCAGATTAAGGGGCCGATAAAAATGCGAATCAGTCAACCCGGTTAGGCGGGCTGAGACTTTAGCCCGGTTTCTTGAACAAATCTTCTTAAAACGACTTTACATGAAGAAAGTTTCACGGGGAAACGGGCTGAAAAGCGAGGTTGGTAGAAAAGTGCACTTGGGCATGCGCAATGATTTGTTTTCAAAGAAACAAGATGGCGGCGTGGGCTGTCAGCCCGGGCTGAAATTCGCCAGGTAATCGGTCCTTAAGGTTACAGTGTACCTTCGGGGGTGTCTCCAGTATAACAGCTCTAGCGTCTTAAGATTACACTTAATATACCAAAACCCAGACATCAAATTAAAGGCTATAGAGCTTGCTATCTAAATATGGAAACCATTTGGTAAAAGAATGAATTGTCGAATTTTTTTACGACGTCTAAATTCGAACGTCCGAATCAGCTTTAAAACGCTATAACTCAAAGCGATTATTGTATTTTGCTAATTTGATTTGTTCTCGGGTTTTCGGACACGAAGCGCTAAAACAACGTGTCGGCGATTTCCCATATTCAATTGCAGTGAAAAGTTACAGAATATTTTCGAAAAAGGGAGAAAAAAAATTGGAATGATCGCACGGAAATGGCTCTTGACGAAAAAGTTTTCGGAAATAAGAAATGTGGTAAATAGCACGGTTAAGGCTTTAAAGTATGATATTACACGCTTAATAGTGAATAAAACAATAAAAAGTTAATGAATATCGTACTCATCTGCTTTTTTGCTTCAATTCCAATTTAAACATAACCAAATGTCCGGCTTTTGTTTGTTGCCTGAAAGGACATACCTGAAGGACGGCGCCTCCTAATACCAAGGTATTTTTCCCGGTTTTTGACTATGCGGGAAAAGTAGATCTTACCAGGGGCTATTGGCATCCAAAGAGAAAATCGAGTTTCAATGTGGAAAAATGCTGACATCAGCATTTTTTCGAAAAAAGGAAAAGTAGATCTTTCTTCGCGGATTTCCTTAGAGTTCACATTTACTTAAACAAAAGCAACCATAATTCTAAAGATCTTTAAGAGCCCGTGACTGTAAATATCGAGAATCACTGGACAGGCTCCCAAAATCGAAAATTCTGATAATTTGCCAAAAAGTTACTTTTGGGGAGCTATGTTCAAAAATATTGATGAAACTTTCTAGAAATTTACAGTTTTCGAGAAAAAGGGGAAAAACGAAAATACCGGATTTTGCCTAATGAATTATGCAAAAATCGCAGTTAAATTGACCAACTTCACTACGCTTGTGCTGAAACAAGGCGCAACGCTAGAAAACGGGGATACGTTTTATCTTAAGTATAAATCATCTACTTTGTAGCCATTGTCCTTTTTAAAGTTTTGCAGCGATTTAAAAATAAGGCACCTTCATCTCATGAGTCGTGAGTTGAGTAGGCCCTGGGTATAGCTGTACCGAGTCCCCCTCCTCCCATCAGTGCGCGCGCATAAAAATGCGAATCAGTCAACCCGGTTAGGCGGGCTGAGACTTTAGCCCGGTTTCTTGAACAAATCTTCTTAAAACGACTTTACATGAAGAAAGTTTCACGGGGAAACGGGCTGAAAAGCGAGGTTGGTAGAAAAGTGCACTTGGGCATGCGCAATGATTTGTTTTCAAAGAAACAAGATGGCGGCGTGGGCTGTCAGCCCGGGCTGAAATTCGTCCTGTAATCGCAACAAAATTCCAGCCCGCGGCCTACCAGGCTGAAATTCGCCAGGTAATCGGTCCTTAAGGTTACAGTGTACCTTCGGGGGTGTCTCCAGTATAACAGCTCTAGCGTCTTAAGATTACACTTAATATACCTAAACCCAGACATCAAATTAAAGGCTATAGAGCTTGCTATCTAAATATGGAAACCATTTGGTAAAAGAATGAATTGTCGAATTTTTTTACGACGTCTAAATTCGAACGTCCGAATCAGCTTTAAAACGCTATAACTCAAAGCGATTATTGTATTTTGCTAATTTGATTTGTTCTCGGGTTTTCGGACACGAAGCGCTAAAACAACGTGTCGGCGATTTCCCATATTCAATTGCAGTGAAAAGTTACAGAATATTTTCGAAAAAGGGAGAAAAAAAATTGGAATGATCGCACGGAAATGGCTCTTGACGAAAAAATTTTCGGAAATAAGAAATTCGCCGACATGCTTTCGTTGACTATATGTTAGCCTAGCTTCTGTCCAAATTTGAGGAAAATCGAACAAATTCCCTTTGAGTTGTAGCTCTTTAAAGTGTCCCCAACAAGCGAAAAATTAACTTTGAGAAAACAGCGCTTAAAAAAAACATATCGCTTCATAAACAAACTCCGCCCACAAAAGTTATACCGTCATTTCTCCGTCAATTTTCACTATCTTTCGATAACTTTTTTTTTGGATGAAAGTTCATTCGGTTCTGTAAACTTCATTTTGACGCCAAAAAAAAATGCAAAAAATTTTCGATCTGAAGGTTCTCTGTAACCTTAACTACTCTAGTCAAAACGTAATCCGTCATCATGGTGGACTAAATTAAAAAAAATACTACTTTCAGCCGACAAAAAGTAGCTATAGACTTATAATTCTATAGACTTATAATTCTAAATCACTGCCCTGTTAACTTATTTATATAAAGAGTATTCTTGACTTTCCTCGAACGTTATGGCTGAGAATCTGTGAAACAGTTTACTGAAACCCAGTTCTAATGAACGTGCAATTGTGACATCTGTTTCTTTGTGGCTCTATCGCCTGCACAGTTAGACCACAAATCATGTGGTGGAACATTTTCTGTGGTAAATAGCACGGTTAAGGCTTTAAAGTATGATATTACACGCTTAATAGTGAATAAAACAATAAAAAGTTAATGAATATCGTACTCATCTGCTTTTTTGCTTCAATTCCAATTTAAACATAACCAAATGTCCGGCTTTTGTTTGTTGCCTGAAAGGACATACCTGAAGGACGGTGCCTCCTAATACCAAGGTATTTTTCCCGGTTTTTGACTATGCGGGAAAAGTAGATCTTACCAGGGGCTATTGGCATCCAAAGAGAAAATCGAGTTTCAATGTGGAAAAATGCTGACATCAGCATTTTTTCGAAAAAAGGAAAAGTAGATCTTTCTTCGCGGATTTCCTTAGAGTTCACATTTACTTAAACAAAAGCAACCATAATTCTAAAGATCTTTAAGAGCCCGTGACTGTAAATATCGAGAATCACTGGACAGGCTCCCAAAATCGAAAATTCTGATAATTTGCCAAAAAGTTACTTTTGGGGAGCTATGTTCAAAAATATTGATGAAACTTTCTAGAAATTTACAGTTTTCGAGAAAAAGGGGAAAAACGAAAATACCGGATTTTGCCTAATGAATTATGCAAAAATCGCAGTTAAATTGACCAACTTCACTACGCTTGTGCTGAAACAAGGCGCAACGCTAGAAAACGGGGATACGTTTTATCTTAAGTATAAATCATCTACTTTGTAGCCATTGTCCTTTTTAAAGTTTTGCAGCGATTTAAAAATAAGGCACCTTCATCTCATGAGTCGTGAGTTGAGTAGGCCCTGGGTATAGCTGTACCGAGTCCCCCTCCTCCCATCAGTGCGCGCGCATACTTTCTTACCATTTATTTAATTTGCAGCAACTATTTTTTTTTTGCAGCACCTATTTTTAATTTGCAGCAACTATTTTTAATTTGCGGCAACTTTTTTTTATTTGCAGCAACTATTTTTTATTTGCAGCAACTTTTTTATTTGCAGCAATGTCCCTTGTGGGCCACCGTAAAAAAAAACAAGGATTGGAATCGTTTGCCAAAGGAATTGGTTTTTTTATTTACAAGGAATCATCGCATTTCGTTTTTAAAAATCCCGTGCAATCTCTACTCGCTTGTGTTATGTTAGAAGATTTTTTTCTTGATGGTGGTGAAACCATCGTAGATTCTCAAGACTCTCTCAACTGTGTTGCAGCAAATATCCAACAAAAACGTTTTCGTTAAATTATCCAACTGTTTACTCTGTTTATCCAAGCGTTTTCGTTAGCCGGGTTATCTGAACGTTAGAACACATAATTGTGCACTGTTGTAGTGATTGCTACATCTTTAAATTTTGTTGCCTTTGAAATTCGTAAGGTTTCATAACCAATTTTTCAATTATGTATATGATTAGTCGATCAAGACTGATGTGACCATTGCTGAGATGAAATGCAAATCATAATATATAACACTCCACCACACATTTCATCAGAATGAATCATTTCTCTCTTGTACCAAACCGCTTAGGAATGTTGATCATTTAACGCTTGATGTCCCTTTTAGCAGGACTGACGTCTTTAAGAATTTCTTTTTTTTTCGGATCTGTCGCCTGTGGAATGAATTACCTCTTAGTATAAGAGAGTCAAATACCTTGTCAGTCTTTCCTAACAATTTGAAGGCCTTTTATCATGATAAGTTTAATGTATATTTTTTCTAATTTTACATTGTATTTTACTTAATCATTGTCTTCTGTATTTTTTAAAATATTTTTTAATATAACTTTTTAGATAATTGCATTACTTAATTAATTCTCTAAATATATTTATGATGTAATAATAGGTGGCTTATTTTTAAGGAGTCTTGTACTCTGTTTTAAGCCTACCTCAGATTTTTTTTTGTAATTGTAAATCTGTAACTTGATTAAATTAAATATAAGTTAAATTACGAAGCATTCCCTTCATGTTTTACCAAACTCATTTTAACAAAATTAAGGAACTTGATGTGACAAAAATATCTACGTGCGTTTTTTTTTTTTTCCAGTGTTACATTATTTTTCGAAGTAAGCATCTCATTGAGAAATGTTGTGATATTATGGCCGTGGTTCTACTAAGCAAGTTTACTGACGGTGTCACAACGTTGTCAACGGCTATTTACAGTGGAACCGGTCACCTTCAGGTTACCAGTGGTTGGCAGTGACGTTGTTTGTCATAATACGGTAAAGCGACAGTTAGGCCGTTCCAAAAAGACCATAATACTCTTTAATGTGTAGATTTAGCCTCACATTGACGTAATACATTCAATGACTCAGAATACATGCAGCCGACCTGTGCCACAGGCATCCCAAGCACAAATAAGGGTTTGTATGGAGAATTCGGACTAGTAATTATAATAAAAAAATAAACCAGATAAAACGTTACCTGGTGTTGTTTTTGCTTGTCTTTTCATGGCGTTTCTTCGTAATTTGAGTGATTTTAACTCCTTTACTAAACATCCAACAGGTAAACGTTTCCGCTAAGTCATTTAACCATACTCTGACTGTCAGAGCAATATTTTTATCGCCTTTAAAATTTGTAAAAGGGGGAGTCACAAATAGAAGGGGGTTGGACCTGGGGACCGACAGACAGACGCTGTAACTTGACGCGTTTTGCAGGTACCATGAGAACAGAATGTAGATGCTTTTTGAATCCGTCACTATAACCGTTACTGCGTTAATGATTTTTTAAGAAATTCAAACCAGGCGACAATAACACATTTTCATGGCTGCAATATGCCTTTATTGAAGCATTGATTTCTCCCTTGAAATTTTAAATTGAATAAAGTTCCAGTTACTGAAATCTAAGATGCCTTTGAGGCTGACCCCTTTATAATCCTGTTAAGAATAAAATTGATTAACGCTATGAAACTATGAAACAGTAAAATGAATGTAGAACCTTACCATTTGAGCCATAAAGCTTACCTGGAACAGTTCAATTATATTACAAATCCAGTGCATATACTTATAACTCAAAACTGCATACCTTACTTACTCGAATGAACGTCTCGTCTAATATAAACGCTCCTATCACGTGAACGCCGCCATGAACGAAGCACAAATGAACCCCCCCCCCCCCCCCGACTATCTGACTATGGGTGTGTACTACAAAGTACAATAAAAATGATATATAAATGAACTTTCTGATCTTCAAGTAAAGGTAGTTTTGGACGAATGTACGTATTTTTTCTTCACTATATTCTGCTTACAAACTTGTTTTTAGCAACTGTTATGGTTTTTGTTATGGAAATTAAGAACGTCTGTCTGATAGAACAACGCCTTTTGAACTTCAAATTTACTACGAATGTTGCACATGTTGATGTTTTTAAATATTTCATTAATTAAATTTATTAAATTATGCTTTGTGCTAATCTAATGGCCAATCAGGCCTGTATACCATCATTTAATTTAGATCCGTTCATACTTTTTCTTATTTTTCATTTGGAACACCAAATATAATTCTTATCTAGTCCTCAGTTTGAGATTGACTAAAACCATTGTTAAGGTATAGTCACTGTTTGCATTTGTCCTTATTAGCCTAGATGGAATAATAAGCTACTAAAAATGAACTGCATTGACCAAAGGAGCCGTATCACACTTAGTAATCAGTATACAGCTATTTCAATTAACGTTGTCGGATGTCAAAGGCGAAAAGCCAAGACCGCAAGGTAGTATGGGATTTTTAGGCAATGGCTATTTACAACTACCCATACTACCTTGCGGTCTTGTCTTTGAGCTTTCATTCGACAACGTTAATTGAAATAGCTATAAACATTAATCTGAAATAAGGAATATTCTCGAAGAAAATTAGCTTTCATAAACTGTGAAATTTACAAAGAATGCAAGGCAAAGTCGCAAGAGATACAATATTTTTAAATCTTGATACTTTTAAGGTTTATTTCTCGATAATTATTATCACGCCCAAATATTCAGAGTGTATTAAGTTTACCAAGCTCTTTCATGGAGTTCATTTATTTGTAGCGTGTTTTGTCATTTCAGTGGCAATTTGTGGTAATGAGGTAAAAATGTAAGCATTTGAACTACAATCGTCGACTAAAGTCTTTGGGACACTTCAATAAAAGCGCACTCTTGAATATTTCTTCAAGAATTATAAAACATTTCGGCCGCCGGGTTAGTAGAAATGATCCCCCCTCCCCCTCCCCCCTCAGACAATGTTGTTTCAACTAGTTTTAAGCGCCGAAATCAACCTTGCGATGGGGGAGGGGTATTTAGCAAGAATTTCTCTTGACGGTTAAGAAAAGGAAAGAGCGTCCCAAAAATATAGTCGAAGATTGTAGATACCAAAACTCTCAAGACTATTTAATCCGATAGACAAAATTAGCATTATCTGTTCCCACTCCAAATCCAGTTTTGTTGTCAAACTCCCAGCAATTAGAGCTCTTTCCATGTTTGGCATAATTTTTGCCATCATCATTTCCACCGAAACATTCTCCGTAATGCTGAACGGCGAAGTATTCGTAGTCTTTGTCGTAGTCCACACGTGCGCACTGGTTCACTACAAACTCTATTTTTGACCAGTTGATCTGACCTCTGCGAAAGGAAGCGTAGAGTACTGGCAGGGCTCGATCGTTGATATCATCGTTATATATAATAACACCCAAGTGGTTGAAGATTTGGCGCAGGGTCTATGAAAAAGATATGGACGCATAAGGGTTTCACTCATTTGTAAATGATGATATGTGCAGCTAAACTAAAACTTGCCTGGCAGAGCTTGATTGACATAGCTATCACCATAAAAGTCAGGTGATTGTAGATTTGGCAAGCGATCCATGCTGGTAAAATATAATTAGGATGCAAAAAAATGATTTGATTTAGAATGTGCTTTACAACGTAAAAGTCCGGGCCACTTGAAAAAAAGTTTAAAAGAAGTTAAAAAGTTATTGTAACGAAAAATTTAAACCGGCTTGCAGAGCTTGCAGAGCTCGAGTTCTTCTTCTCTTCGTTGTAGATTTTTTAAACCGATGTTCATCAGAAAAGTGGTAAATAACAAATGAATAGTAAAAGTCCACCTTTAAGCTTGCGAGGAATTTCTCTTCCATACAATTTGCAAGATAATTGCCCATCTATATTAATTTTTAATGGCGAAGAAAGAAACAATTCAGAAGCAATTATTACCTAAGGAATAAACGAACATACTCTTCTCCATTCCAATGCCGTCTTTACAAGACGCTGTATTAGTACCGTGTATATGGTATTTCTGTTCCATGTTCGCTCCGGATAGACACAAACCTTTCCTGCCCAAGGCGAAAAGCTCATAATCTTTGTCGCGAGCCAATTTGGCGCACTTTTTGACCACCTCATGGGTGTTGTCCCAGTTGATTTTATTTGTAAAATCCTCAAGTACTTCGAGATTATCAGCATCTTTAAAACATCCCACGTGCATTTCGGGAGGAGCTGTCACCTTGTTGATGAAAGGATTTGCAGAGATCTTTACTATGCAGGGTTCTGCAGAACATCAAACAAACACAAGAAGGATTATTTCCCAACTGAAATCCATTTCCCCCCGATTTACTAAGCAGTAATTAAGCTGGTCATTGTGAGTCATTTATGTCGATGCCACCCTTTACATAATACAAGTTAGATATTTTTTTTGCTTGGTGTCTCATCCGAGACCCACTATTTTGTCTGCACTACATAATTAACACAGTAGTGTGAACGAAAAAAGTTGTTTTTGGGATGCCTGCCGAGAAACAACCCGAAGCATACAATGTCATGCAAACATGCTGACATACATACATTCAGATCTTACGCACCATATGTGATCATGTCAAATAATCGCCACCATTAACATGATAAGGCTAGGCTCCAGCAATTATTGCTAATAATCTCCCCCATCAATCCTGTTTTTTTTTTTTTTGTTTTTTTACTACTTGCTAACTTGACACTGAAATTCTACCAAATCTCAGTGACGTATTTCCGGTTAACATGAGATGCACATGCGTCGCCGTGAGTCAGTACAAAGTCGTTTGCCGTGTTCAGACGTCTATATTTTACGTGCGAGTTTTTCCTCCTCGTACACGGATTTGTGCAGGTACTACAACTTCTATCATTTATTCCTATTACCTTGTATTTTCAGGTACCTTTGTGGATATTTTTAAGCTCTATTGACAGTAATATTGAGCGATGACCACGATACCGAAGCACGTACTTCTCACAAGTTTTATACAATATTCCACTTTTGAGGCGGAAAGTAGGCCGATATTTTGTTTGGGCTCTACAAAATCACACAATTATAGGTATAGGTAATCATACGGTTTCAAGTTCAATTTGGGATTACATGCCGAAGCGGCTCGTGCAATTTTGAGCTTTTTGAAAAACTCACTCGTGCAAATTAATCCCAAATTGAACGAGAAAACCGTATGATTACTTATTAATAATTATACATGAAAACATTTGCATCCATTTTTGTTTGGATTTTTTTTTTTTGCAAAATTTTTTTTTTTGAATTTTTTTCTTTTTTTTTGGCCCAAAAAAAAGAAAAAAATTTTTTTTCGATTTGTAATTTGCACTGGTGTTACACTTTTTGCACCGGTGTTACACGTTTTGCACTGGTGTTACACTTGAGCTGCACTGCTCTTAGCCTTTCAGAATCGAGTAATTTTTTTCATGTATATTATTAGGAAAGTAAGTGACAGTTTCCCTTGGATGCTATACTAAACGAGCTGAAATGTGCAGACCGCTATGGCGTGTCTTGTTACAAAAGGGAAAGTAAGTGATAGTTTCCCTTCATATCAGGCAAAAAATAGCTTGCATTCAAGATGATATAAATATTATGCTGGGAAAGTAAATGTTTGTTTCCCTTTACACGGCCAACGAACCGAACATTGTTTATGCTGCATAAGCGAAGCATATATTTTTCTTTTGCGACCGCCATTGTTGCGAGTATGCAAATTGCGACTTATGTTGTTGGCACGTTGTATTGTTTATTTATAGCCATGAGAGATGTGGAGGAATTGGGAGTCGCAAAACCATCAGCGCTCGCAAGTGATTTGAAAGCCTCTATTGTCAGTTTAATGCAAAATATGAAAGACGATCGTATAAAAAAGTGGAAAATTGTGTTGCTTCCGCAGTGGAATACCCTGATGAGGTCAACAGCCAGCGTAGCGAGAATCTTAGCGATGAGTGTTCAAACTCACAACTGGGCGATGATATTGATAAATTTCTTCATGCCGACACACCGCAGTCAGTGCAGAAAGGGGCTGCGACTTCTGGCGAATTCAAAACAAATTTTTCCTCAGAATTTTCTATTACAGAGAAAACCAGTCCCCCGGTCGTCGACGACGACCTAGCGAAAATTGTTACGAGCCTGATAAACGACAAAACTGGGTGAGCTCACTGAAAAATATTCCAGGCCAGAAAACTGAGTTTCTGGTGGTTCCAAAGACAAACAAGGCTGTTTGGAACCAGCTTCGAGAAAACACCAAAAAGGCAGATAATGGCATGCAGATCAAAGTCCCAGAAAATGTTCATGAGTTCAATGTTTGCAATTCTTCAGGCGTATAAAGTGGCATCAGGTGCAGTGAGAGACAACCTCGTGCATGCTTTGGTATTATCCTTATCTGGAAATAGAGAGCTCAACATTAGACGCAGAGAGCTCTTGAGATCAGATCTTAATATAGTCAGTGTATTATGCAATGCTTAGACACCAAGCACCATAGAATTGCTTGGAGATGATGTTTGCAAAGATTCAAAATGGACACTATCGAATCAGCCATGCCACTCATGAAGCAAGACTGTTTTATGTCTTCTATAGATTCGAAAGACGCATATTATTCTGTGACTATTGCACCACCCTACAGACAATTTCTCAAATTTGTTTGGCGTGATAGTTTTTCCAGTTTACAACATTGCCTTTGGGGCTTACTAGCGACCCAAGAATTTTTACTAAAATCCTCAAGCCTGTTTTCGCTACTTTACGAACTCGATTTGGGCTTTCGTGTTTGGGTTATATACATGACTCCTATTACACAGAGGAAACTATACTTCTATGTCAGGAAGCTACCCTTCATGCAGTTCAACTCTTCACACCACTGGGTTTTCTTATTCACCTCGCCAAGTCAGTTTTTCACCCCACGCAATCCTTAGAGTTTTGGGGGTTCATTTTGGACTCTGTGAACATAAGAGTTACCGTTACAGACAGGAAAGTATCCGAGATTGTGACACTTTCGAGAGTGCGAACAAATACCGGTAAACAAATGATCTCTTTCATGGCAATTGATCTTTCGAAAAATCTCCCTGTTCAACTTAAGGAACTAAAACTAAAAGCATTATTTACTGTCACAACAATGCATAAAATAACTGAGTTGCTTATATTTTATTTCAAAGTTTTTCCTATTTTCATAAAATTATTAAGTTAACTTTTAATTGTCTTTCTTTGATTTCTTTTAGCCTTTATTCACGTATTAAACTAAAATGACTGGAGGCTAACTTGAAACCTCTTTGGTTGATGCATGTAGCCTCCAGGCTCTAATGTTAATTCATATTTTATGAGTATTATTATCTGTAGTTTTTCTTGTTTAGTGTGTTATTGTAAAAATGTACATATCTATTGTATGAGTAAATAAAAATTGATTGATTGAGTGCACGTGATAACCAGTTCTCAATTCGTCAGGTAGCTTCTCTTATTGGAACCCTCATTTCAACCTTCCCTTGGGTTCAATTGGGTCCCCTGCATTACAGGACTTTAGAGAGAGAGAGAGAGAGAAAGATTTTGCGTTAAAAGCTGCCACGGAGAATTTTGAAGAGGTTATGTCTTTGTCCCCAAAAGGAAGTCAGATTTACAATGGTGGGTTTCCTTGCTCCCTTCAGCGAACAGAAACATTGATCATGGAGTCCCGGATATTACTCTTACCACCCATGCCTCCCAGTTGGGGTTGGGGGCTACAACTGGAATTGCCAACAACCAGGGACTTTGGACACCCCACGAGGGATCCCAGCACATTAACGTGTTAGAGCTTTTGGCGGTAAAACTAGGGCTAGAGGCTCTTCTTCCACAAGCCCAGAACCTTCACATTCGGATTGTTTCTGTCAACATGACAACAGTCACATACATTAACACGCTATGGGGGTGGGGCTGCAAGGCCATCGCTTGTGACACTCTAGCAAAATAAATTTGGTCATGTGCTGTCATGAGAAACATCTGGCTTTCTGCAGCACACATTCCTGGTAAACAGAACATCCTTACAGACACTTTGTCGCGGAAGTTCAACCCTGATGTGGAATGGGAGCTGAATTCTCATGCATTTGATGATATAGCAGTGCATTTTTGTATGCCAGACATTGACCTTTTTGGAAATAGACTAAATCACATGGTTCAATTGTATGTTTCATGAAGGGCAGACCCACATGCATCATATGTAGATGCCATCTCGCTTGACTGGGCGCAGTTTACTAATGGATATGCTTTTCTGCCATTCTGTTTAATTAGCAGATGCCTTCAAAAAATAGTTCTAGAACAAGCAACCTTAATAATGGTGGTACCAAGCTTTGTTCACCCGCCTTCTCAGTCTACTGATTGACCACCCGAGAGTAATCAAGGTCACCAAGGGCACTCTTCGCAACCCACTGTACGGCGAAGTCCACCCCCTGAGTCCCAAACTACAATTAATGGAATGCAAGGTATCAGGAAAGAGTTTGCTAACCAAGACATTTCTCCGGACATTACCGAAGTCGTTATGTCTTCCTGGCGAGAGAGTACCCAGAAACAGTACAATGTATACTTCAGCAAGTGGTACCAGTTTTGTGTACAACGGGAAACTAATTCTATGCAACCCATTGTGAATGATGTGTTAGAGTTTCTTCGTGTCTTTTATAAGAAGGGATTATCTTATTCAAAAATCAATGCTGCCCGCTCAGCCTTATCTAATTATCTTATGGGAGCCATCTTAAGTGGAACAAATTACACCGTTTCCAGTCATCCACTTGTTATCCGTTACCTGAAAGGCGTCTTCAATTCTGAGAATCCTGTGCCGAAATATTCAGAAACTTGGGAAGTTAATGTCGTTTTGCATCATTTGTCTTTAACCCGCTTGAAAAACTCTTATTAAAAGAGTTAACATTTACATAGTAGGTTTACTTGGGCTTACTTCAGGACAAAGGTGTCAAGTGTTAGTTAGCATGGACAATTGGACATCAAATCTATGAAGAAAGCCCACGATTATTATCTGTTTGATATTAATGAGCACATGAAACAGAACAGGCCAGGATACACATTCATGTCAGTAAATACCAACAACAAGAACTATGTGTTTACAGAACACTGGAGAGTTACCTCATACGTACCCTACCTCTTAGACAAGAGGGAAGTACGAAGTTGTTAGTATCATATGTTAAGCCTCATGCGCCAGTCGGAACTAACACATTTGGACGGTGGATTAAGACTTTACTTGGCTTAAGTGGTATCGACACTACTAACCATAGTATAGCAGTACACGGTCAGCCAGTACAAGTAAAGCTAGTCAAACTATTCCTACAGATACCATTTTGAAGTACGTAGCTAGGTTGGTCTTCGGACTCAACTTTTCGCAAGTTCTACAACAGACCAGTTGTAGCTGATGATGCTTTTCAAAACGCTGTGTTACAATAAATGTTTTTGTGACCATATAGTTGTGTCCACACTTGCTTTAAAATCTCATGTTAACCGTAAGTACGTCACTGCGATTTGATAGAATTAGAAATTAAACGAGACTTACCTGTAAGTTGAAGTTTGATGGGAATTCTACCAAATTCGCAGTGGTACTGAGGGTTAACATGCCCTCCCTGATTAACCTCCTCTTTCCTTGTGGGAGCCTCATTATTACACCAGTAGTCTCTGGGCGTCTTTGATCTCCGAGAATTACAGAGTTCCTGGACTTTCAATTGTGTCCACAACCTTTGAAGTCTGTGCATCTCGTGTTAACCCTCAGTACCACTGCGGATTTGTTAGAATTCCCATCAAACTTCAACTTAAAGGTAAGTATCGTGTAATTTCTAATTCTTGAATATCACTAATCAACGGTTGATTTTTTTTTAATGAAACGTGCGTTGCACGTCAAATAAGCTTGGAAGGAGTAGCGGCGACAACTGTCTCAAATATATAATGACGTAATACAGTATTGTTTTTATGTTTGTATAGAATCTTTTATCTTATCTATTTAAATATTTCTATGTATTCTTAGCCCATTTAAATTTTATATTCTTAAATTATTTAAAGTAATTTTATGCATTACTAATATATCTGTTAATACACATTTTTTAGCGGAGCTCTGCGGGCCGAAGGCCCGCGCAGAGCGCCATACTCGCAGAACCCATGCCGTCATTTTTCATGGTCATGGCCAGCGGAATGTTTCGCGGGCGGCGTCTGTCATGTCCGTCCGTCCGTCCGTACGAACGTTTTTCGCGCGGCTACACAGCCGATGTCACGTCAGCTGTACGCTCAACACTCTTGTTGAGTCAGTGGTTAACCGTTGAGTTTAGCCGAGAAAACCATTTGCAAAGTTGTTTTTCCTGGCATTTATCCGCGGTTTGCTGTTCAAGACTCAAACAGTGGTCAAGACCGCATTTCAGGCTGTGTAATTCTGCAAGACAAGCGTTTTGGAGGAATATAGAGCTAAGTGCTTAAGCTTATTTTTAAACCTGATTTCGTCTTAACTTGAAGCTAGTATCATTACTTTACTGTTCTATATTGTGCATTTTTGACTTGCATTTAAAAAGGTTTCAATTTTGAATAATTAGGTTATATAAAACGTGCTTAAATTCAGTTGTCAATTCATGATTTCTTTCATCGAAGACAATCAGCTCGGCCTCGATGACCTATAAATGCTACGTTTTGCTTTTAAACTTAAACTAATGGAGATTTGAACAAATTTTTTCGAAAGATTACATTGGTTGAAAAGCGATTTATGTAAACAAAACAAGACTTTGATTTTATGGTATCGTTTTATCTTCACTCGCGTCGCCTTATGTAAAAATGTTTGTGTATTTATTGCAATTTTGATGTTCAAATCAGTTTCTCGGGCAATTTTTGACAAAAAACAAGTGTATTTTATTCGGAAAGTAGTCGTACTAGTTATTCTAGACGGAGAAAAAGTTGTTTTTGATGAACTTTGTGTTGTCCATTTTTATGTGCTTGTTCATTCATTACATTGGTTGAAAAGCGATTTTATGTAAACAAAACAAGACTTTGATTTTATAGTACAGTTCTATCTTCACTCGCATCGCCTTATTCAAATATGTTTGTGTATTTTTGCAATTTTGATTTTCAAATTAGTTTCTCGGGCAATTTCTGACAAGCAACAAGTGTATTTTATTCGGAAAATAGTCGTACTAGTTATTCTAGACGGAGAAAAAGTTGTTTTTGTGAACTTTTGTACGGTCTAAATGTACTGTGCAGACGGTCGCGTTATACTGGTTTTGAGAATTGCTAAAATTGAAAAATAGCCTTCGTCAATTTTAATTCTAGTGCTTTTAAACATAAATTAATGGAGATTTGAATAATTTTTTTCGTAAGAAGATTGTGTTGTCCATTTTTATGTGTTTGTTCATTCATTACATTGGTTGAAGAGCGATTTTATGTAAACAAAAAAAGACTTTGCTTTTATAGTACAGTTCTATCTTCACTCGCATCGCCTTATTCAAATATGTTTGTGTATTTTTGCAATTTTGATTTTCAAATTAATTTCTCGGGCAATTTCTGACAAGCAACAAGTGTATTTTATTCGGAAAATAGTCGTACTAGTTATTCTAGACGGAGAAAAAGTTGTTTTTGTGAACTTTTGTACGGTCTAAATGTACTGTGCAGACGGTCGCGTTATACTGTTTTTGAGAATTGCTAAAATTGAAAAATAGCCTTCGTCAATCTTAATTCTAGTGCTTTTAAACATAAATTAATGGAGATTTGAATAATTTTTTTCGTAAGAAGATTGTGTTGTCCACTTTTATGTGTTTGTTCATTCATTACATTGGTTGAAAAGCGATTTTATGTAAACAAAAAAAGACTTTGATTTTATAGTACAGTTCTATCTTCATTCGCATCGCCTTATTCAAATATGTTTGTGTATTTTTGCAATTTTGATTTTCAAATTAGTTTCTCGGGCAATTTCTGACAAGCAACAAGTGTATTTTCGGAAAATAGTCACTATCCACTTGGAGGAAGTGACAGAGCCTGCGTTATTACTAGGGGAGTTGGACAGAGTTCTAGACATGCAGAGATTTCCGATGGGTATCCGATATCCTTTTCCGAGACCCTGATTCTTTTAAGGCGGGAGAGCTCCACAAACATTGTAATACTTGGGAGGAGATATTAGATGGTCATGAGAAGGGGGAGAAGATCCTACAATGGATTAAAGAGGGAGTTAATATTGATGAATTCATGAGGCCATTTAGAGGAATTTTTAATGGCGTAATATGTGACAGCGACAACCCCCGACTCAGATATTTGGCAATCGCGGGTCCCGCAAAGAATTTACAGATTTTATTTCAAGAACCTTAGAAGAGCGCCTACAGACAGGAGCAGTCCTAAGCAGGAGCAGATTATGGGAAAGGTGGTGAGGTAGCCCCACCCAGGATAGTGCTGCCATTAACCGTGGAACTTTCGAAACCAAGGTTGTGTGTTGACGCAAGATTCCTTAACTTACGGATGGGGGCCTCGCCCTTTTCATTAGATAAGCTAAGAGATGTCCCGCGCTATGTTTATTAGGACTCAGTAATGTCTAAAATATACGACAATGTTTTTTTTAACGGAAGAGTCTATGCAGTATTTTGGAAGCCGATAGGAGGAGTGGTGGTTAGTTTGTGCAACTCTCCCATTTGGCTGGAAGAACTCGCCTTTTGTCTACCAGACAATAGATTTGGCAGCAACAACTTACTTTAGAAGTGTAGGGATTGCTTGCTCCCTCTATATAGACGATCGCCTAAATGGTGAAATGTTCACTAATAAGGGTTATTGGTCTAAGCCTATAGGAAAGAAGGATGCTGTTTTCAGCAAACAATCTGCCGAAGCCACCCTATATATTGTATGTAGGCTTCTGATCCAACTGGGATATTTTTTAGGCCTCAAAAAGTGCGTGTTGATGCCAGTGAACTGCATTACGTTCTTGGGAATGGAGGTGTACTCTTGTTTACAGGCATTCCAGATCCCCTCAAGTAAAACGGCAAGCTTCGCCGCGTTAAGAGAGGAGATCTTAACGGGGGCTTCTACTGTCCCACCTTCAACGTTGCAAAGGTTCATGGGGAAAGCTATTTCGTTTTCCCTGGCATTCCCAGGCGCGAAGTTTTTCATACGTGAGATGGCAGCAGCGATTAGTTCAGCATCGTCAGTTGGGGCGGTAAGAATGACTTCAGCGCTTAGCGAGGAGATCGCCTTTTGGAGATTCTTGAACAATTGGACTGGCCATGTCCCGTGGCGGATGGAAAAACACGTGGCGGTCACAATCTCGACTGACCCGTCGCAATCGAGATGGACAGGTGTCATTCACCGACAACCTACAGACATTGTGTTAGGAGACTTCTGGGAAGGTCACGTGGCCTCGGAGGGTATCAATGTAAAGGAGTTCTGGGCGGTTGCTAGGGTGTTGGAAGCTCTGCCTAGAGATATATGTAATTGTCGAGTTAATGTCCAGGTGGACAATCAAGCAGTCATACACACTTGGATGGGCCGCGGAGGTCGCGCGCAAAACATGTCTCCAGTAGCCAAAATGATCTTTCATTTGAAGCAGGAAAAGAACCTCCAATTAACTATGACCTATGTTACTTCGGAATGCAACCCGGCGGACGGGTTCTCTCGGAAACTAACTGCTACGGACTCCATGCTGGCACCCCAATCTTGGGATAAAGTTCAGGGGCTATTTGGCGGGAGTCGTGGTCACAGCCTCGACTTGATGTCCCTCGATTCGAATGCTCAACGCGATCGGGACGGCCAGCTTTTACCTCATTTCACACCTTATCCCACCCCAGGTTCCGCAGGGGTAGATGTATTAAGCCAGGACCTCAAAACTGTGACGGAATGGAGATAAACGCATATTGTTTTCCCCCGTTTTCGTTAATACACGCGCTGCTTTGTTTCCTCCAATCCCAGAGGGCAATCGCGACTGTGGTGGTCCCCGGTCAGTCCCCTCGCCCGTCTTGGTGGCCGACTATAGTAGCCATGTCGTCCAGAGTGTGATACTGGCTAGGAAAGGTGCCGGGGATGCTCTATTGGCGCCCAAGAAACATGGTTTTAGAACGATAAGACTACTATTTGACTTGTGGGCTTTTCGGGTTGACAGGTTCTATATGTTCCATCAGTGAGATGCCCCAGTGCGCCTACCCTAATGACGAGAGTTTCAAGTTCTGTCAGCCTTGTGGATATCAGCGAACACTCTCCAGGATAACACCACTCACCTTAAAAGCACCTATTAATATTCAGGACATTAAAGCTAGAAAATCGGATTTATTAGGTCGGAGGTAGGCTACCCCATATGGAAAGCAAAAATCGGCATTGGAAAAGGAACTCACGGGGTTTTTGTCGGGCCATGTCCCGCCATTCGATATCCAATCACCAACTCCGGACGCAGTTGTGGACTTCCTTATTTGGAAGGATAACTTCGGGAAAACAAAAGTGCACCAGGAAGGTTGTCGTTTTTCTGGGCAGAAGGGGAATCCCCAGCGTACTTGTCCCAAGAGATTAGCCTATGGCACGGTAGATTCTCTGATAGGGAAACTCCGCTCTATATATTGTTCGCACGGCACGGGTTCAGATGAATCCCCAATCCCTGGGTTTGGCAACCCAGCAGCCTCGAAAACTGTCAAAGAATATCTGACCATGATCCGAGACGAACAGTTACGGGTTAGGATTACCCCTACCCAGGGTCAACCTTTTTTCCCTGCGGACTTGTTGGCTCTTGGGTTGTATATCACTAAGCGGCTAATGGAAGTTGATCTCTTATCTAAGGAAATATATGTTTTCGCAAGAGATCAGGCCTATTTCAAGACACTGTTTTTTGCGGGTGATCGGGCGGGTGATCTCGGGAAGGTGAAAACTGAGGAAATGTTGTACTTCAAAAATAAGGAGGGCCTGTTGTTTAACCATGTCCTGACTAAGTATCTAAGGGATGGGACCTCCAACCTGTTTTCTTTAAAACGCTACGGTAAGAATGTGGCCCTTTGCCCGGTCACGGCAATTGAGATATATATCGCTTTATGCGATATCATGCAAATACCAATACGCCAAGGCTACCTGTTTAGACCCCTTTCTCCCCAGGGATATGTTCATCCGCTACCATTTGACTCATCGGCGGCGCAAGGCCGGCTAAACTTTTATGTCGGAAAACTCCCGCATGTATGTGGAAACAGGAAGGTAACTTTGCACGGACTGCGCAATGGTTGCGCCATATCCTTGACAATCCAGACCGTAATGGATCACGTGGGCTGGAAGACTTCCTCTATGGCCCGTCATTACATTAGGTTGAACCAAGTATTCGGATCGGGCGGTGCAGGGGACTTGTTATCTACGATGCCAGTGAACAAAACAGGCAACTACCGCAGACGAAATGAGCTGCTGGGTTTTTCTCAGGCCTTCTAAGGGTTTTGGAAATTTATACATTAACCCTTCATGCATTTTGAATGACCAATAAACGTGAACTGGTTATAGCTCGTTCGTGTGGGATGGCAGATTTTTAACGTTTTGGGAGTAAAGATTTGGGGGTTGGGGGTAAGGATTGGGATAGAGATTTGATATTTAGTTGTTGTGGTAGGGTGGTCACTTTAGGAGGGCTTCCCCTACCGAGCGATACAGGGAGGACTTTCCCATACCTTAATGCTAATGAGGCAACAAGAGGGATAATGAACTATTCAAACCTCATTGAATATTTATGATCCCTCGCGGTGGCGTCATTGGCATTATGTAAGCAACTTAATGATATGCATCTGTGTCAGTTAAGCTAACAAGTTACGGGGAATACAACTCGCCCCACCTTCCCTCCCTCACGTTGCCTCTCTAGCACTTTGTGTTTCTCTCTGTCGTTAACTCGACAGGGAGGACTTTCCCATACCTTAATGCTATTGAGGCAGCAAGAGGGATAATGAACTATTGACACTTAAATAAAGTTTATGTATGTTTGTATGTATGTATGTACGTATGTATGTATTTTCTCACTAAACCCATTTTATATTCCAGGCATATTCAAAGTGGTTGCAAATTCTAGCTCCTTTGTACGCGGAGTTTAGTGGAATGACAGTAGATAAAGGCGTGGTAAATAGAATCTAGATCACCACAGTAAAAACATCCGCCATCTGCTTTGATTCTAAACCTTAAAGGGAATCTCGGCTAGAAACATATTCCTTCTAGATCATTAGTTCGTGTCATTGTTAAACTGGTTTATGGGTTTCGAAGGTGATTACAAACTTTTAACTCTTGAATACAGGGCATTTTGTTTCTGCATTTTTTGCTTTCAAATTTCCCGCGCGTCGCCATGTTTGTTTTTGCCTCGTTTGATGGGAAATTATGACGTCAGTGCGTTGTCGTGAGCTTTCACATCATGTAAATTTATAAATATATATACAATGCATTTTTGACTGAATATTGTACGGTTCTACCGCGAAATCTTCTTCTGTAAACTCCACATTGACATCTTGGACAACGCAATGACGTCATAAATTACCATAAAGAAAACATGGCGACGCGCGGGAAATTTAAACTGAAAAAAGAACACTTTGCATTCAGCAACCAGTTACGGAGATACCGACTTAAAACTCCAGCATAAGTTAAATATAACCATGGATCTAAAATTGTTTTTCAGCCGAGGTTCCCTTTAAGGTGGCTCGACTGGGTTTTTTGCCAACATAACATCCCAACTTTGAACGACTGATACTTCACTGTCCGAGCTCGGTCAGGCAAGCTACTTCACACATAGACTAGAGATGAAATGAAATTTCCAAAAAAAGTAGATTTGATTGACATCAGTGTTACCATAACAACGATCTGATGACGTCATGGTTTTTGCATATTTTAATTTTCTCAACATCTAGACCTAAAATTTTAAAACGACTGTATGCCTCTTATAGTCTAGATGTATGTCTTCAAGACTGTATAGTTTGAAAAAATATTCTATAAGAGCGTTTTCGAATAAAATTGGGTTGAATATTTTCAATCAAATTTAAAAATTCGCATTACTTTTTGTTAATTCGTCGATGCTATCGTTTTCCTGACAAATTTAAACAATATTTTCACCATATATTATTTAAGTGCCATAAAAGTACATTTCGTGAAAGTTTCATCCTGGATGTTTTCTTTTCTTGAGTTCAGAGGGAGACATTGGGGTCTGCGGTATTGCGGTATTGGGCAATTTTCCATGCGGTATTTCGGTAATTACTCATGCGCATAGCGGCATGAGTCAAGGTTTCGGTAAGGTCCTTGTTTCCATTTTTAGCTTTCGTCCCGCTTTTTGTAGTCACAAATTGCCTTGTTACTCATGCGCGTAGCGGCATGAGTTATAAAATGCCCTCCGTTTTTCTTTTTTGTGTCACGATTTTGCATGCAAATTTATTCACGCATATTTTAAATTGTGCATTTCCGGTTCGTTTTGCTCTTTACACTTCCTGTTTAGTGACTTCCGGCAAAACATCGTTACTGAAGTGTCACTACAGCGTCTCCTACAACCCTACTCGCATTAGTAATGTTCACGTCAGGTATATATTAGTTTCACAAGAATGACTGGCTTCATTGTGGTACAGCCTTCATTTATAAAACATTCAATAGTAACGTGATTTGCAGGTACAATGACTGAATGAAAGGAGTAACTCTTCTCCATGTCGGACGTCTTCTTATCTTATTTAAATTATTAAAATATAAATTGCTTCTTTTCTTATGGTACATTGAAATATAAGACAAATGCTTGACACGCATGCGCATGACAAACATTTTTCGTCATTTGGTCTTATTGGTGTATAAGTCAGTCCTGTATTTCTCCCATCGAGGTAAACGTTGCTTTTATACACAGCATACAACATGAGACCGGATTTGTCGCGATTCTGAAAAAACTAAGAGCTATTTTTAATCAGAGTTCTTCCGAGGCAAAAATGCCAAACATCGATCTCTCGCACTGATAAACATATTGTCAATTTATTCCCTTTTTTACTGCCGATTCTTTACAATGTCTGTATCGGAGCAGTCCTCGCTGCCTGTGGTGAGTAATTTCAAGACTTTTTTTCAAGTAAGGACAATAGAAACACACGGCAAAACAGCGTCGTACTTCAGCCCATCAGATTTAATAAAAAAATTAGACTTCGGGACTGGACTTCTGTGGATTATGGACTGTGGAATGCGTGTCATATTAGTGTCGATTTTTACTGACTTTATTGCTTTTTGTGGTTACTAGGTTACTAGTAACCACTATGTTGTCACCTGTGTAAGTAAGTCCGACCTTTCGAAGCGCGAAGTTGTGCGAGTTCACCCGATTGCTGTACGATGAGACAGTTCTGATAGCTTCGGATTAGACGACTCGATTGTCAACACAGTTCTGTTTGTACGTACCCGCTTTGGATCCGTGGGAAAGGTAAGCGGAGCTTTCTCGTTCTTTTTACTGCTTTACCAAGCACAGCTTTCACCAAATGTGGCCAAGCATTGTTTTCAAAGATTATTTTAGGTGTTTTCGTGGTTTGGAAAAAGGTTTTAGTGAAAAATCGAGCTGTGAATCGAAGTGTTTGTTTGAAGACCTTGAGCTATCCGAACTCATGATTCAAACGCCGCCAGCAATTCATTTCTGTACCTTTGACCATTCAGAACTGTTTTTTTTTAATAAAAATAGGTTGCTGAATAGGCCATTTGCACGATGACGTCATATGACTACAACTACCAGAATCCTTCAGTTTTTTCTTTTTGTAGTGCAAATTAGGGCTATTGTTATTTAAACCGCACTGGGATTACAAAATTTAAATAAGAAAGGAAAAACAAAATGAATTCTGGTAGTTGTAGTCAAATGACGCCATCGTGCAAATGGCCTATTAAATTATTTTGTGATGTTTATTATATTTTCGCAGACGCTAGTCGGTTCCGCGCAGTAATTAGGACACAATAAATCGCCAAGACTTCCAGAAGCAGAAAATTACTGAATTCTGAAAGGTGTTTGACTCTTTTAATCAGTGGAAAGATATTTTCATTCAAGGAAATATGAGTTTCATTCAAAAGTTTCGACCTTTTATAGAAAATCTATTTTTTTTAATCAGTAGTCAGCTTGCTATCAAATTACATTTGACATAAAATTTGCATAAACGAAAACTGTGTATTTGCGACAACAGAGTCACAACACTTTAAAGAAACTGTGGAAAAAACTTATTGTAGATGGCAAAATCAAAGCATTTTTTTAAAGAACCAGCTTTAAGTTATGGAAACATTTTATTTCGATTTGGTCTTAAATCACGGAGAGATTTTAGTGAATGCGTCACGCAACGTTTATTTACAAAATGTTTGACCAATTCATAGCAATTCTCACCAAAGATTTGAAAATTTTAAAATCCCGGGTCTCCTGAATGTGATTTCCTGTTTATTTAGGGCCTACAAAAAGCTAATGGCAATCCGGGCAGGAGGGGGCATCTGGGTTAAAAATCAAGGTGCGAGGGTTGGTCGGCCTGGCCGGGAAATCCGGGCTGGGGAGGGGTAAAAAAATATTGCATCCGTCAGGGGGGGGGGGGGGGGGGATTTTTTCTGGAATAGCCCATTTTACACCGGTTGCATACGATTTAGTAACACAGGAAAACTAAGTCTTTATATTGATTATCAATTTTCTTTTTACAGCATGTCCTCGACTGCCTATTTTTTTCAAGTAGTCTTTTCAAATGTAACAGAAATAATTCACGACTTGGAAAGTACTAGACGAGTGTGGATTTGATCGGGAATCAATAAATTAAATATTAAAAGCGAACACAAAAAAATTGGTAACTTCAATCAACGCGTCTTAGAGTATCATGCGCATAAGTATATGCTAAGTGTAGCCTCTTGTTTTTTTAAAGTTTCCCGTATCCCGCGGGAGGACTTTCACTGGTCTGATTGATTGACATGCGACCTCGTGATTTTCGGCGTGCCCGTAATCACGTTCTTGTTGTCAAGGCACTGGCATTTGGACTTCACCGGAAAAGAAATTACATTTTTCGATGGGAATTTATGTTGATATCAATTTGTGATTGAATTTTTCTTTCTGTTGTCGCTAATTTTAGAGAAATGCTTATAAAACGTGTTTAAGTTCAGTTGTAAATTCAGTCGTATGGATATCTTATAATATGTAAACAAAGCAAGACTTACATGTCACGCAAAATTCGTTGAGAGGGAAGGGGTGCGTGACCCAGTTAAAATAAACCATAAAACGTTCTTATGCAAGCGCATGAGTACAGGCTACCAGCTAGCCTCTTGTTCTAATATAAAATTGCGGTATTGCGGTATTCCTAAAACCTGCGGGATTCCGTTTTTTAGCATTTTGGTCGGTTTTAAAAATTATCCTCCAATGTTTTACGACCCTTTTTGATCCTTTTTCAGTTTCTTGTCGTCCTTGTCAAACTTGTCGTTTCGAAAACTCTTCGAAACAGCTCTTAGATCCTCTAATCCGTCACGCCAGTTTATATTACATGAAAGGTGATAACACTTTGGTCGTTTTACAAACAACAAGAGGCTCCAAGCAGCCTGTACTCATGCGCATGCGTAAGAAAATTTTATGATATATTTTAAACATGATAAGAAGATGTCCGACATGGAAAAGAGTTACTCCTTTCATTCAGTCATCGTTCCTGCAAACCACGTTGTTTACTATTGAATGTTGTGGACATGAAGGCTGTACCACAATGAAGCCAGTGATTCTTCTAAGTCTTATATATACCAAACGTGAACATAGTAATGCATGTAGGGTTGTAGGAGATTCTGTCGTGACACCAAAGTAACGCTCTTTTATCGGAAGTGAGAATAGCCGGAAGTCACTAAACAGAAAGAGTAAATGGCAAAGACGTCAACCGGAAGCGCACAATTTAAAATATGCGTGCATTAATTTGCATGCAAAATCGTGACACAAAAAATTTTATGGTTTATTTTAAATGTGTCACGCACCGCTACCCCCCTCAACGAATTTTGCGTGACACACATTGCACCATCAGTCAAGACACGAGGAAGACACGTTGATTAAAGCTACCATTTTTTCTGTACTCTCTTTGAATATTTAATTTATTGATTCCCGATCAAACCCGCATTATAGTCCTAATACTTCCCAAACCGTGAATTATTTTTATTACATTGGGCATTGGGTTATTCCAGAAAGAACCCCCCCCCCTCCCCCCCCCCCCCCCCCCCCTCCCGCCCCACCGACGGATGAAAAGATTGTTTCGTTTCATGCAAATTTCGTGTGGAATGTAATTCGATCGCACGCTCCACAATATTTGTTCTAAAGGTCAAAACGTTTTAATGAAACTCATATTTCCTTGAATGAAAATGTCATTCCCTTGAATAAAAGAGTCAAAACGCTCATCAGAATTCATTGATTTTCTGCTTCCGGAAGGCTTGGCGATTTATTTAGCCTAATTGCAGCGAGGAGCGCTAGGGTCTGCGAATTATATTAGTCTCAAGAGCAAAACGCGTTAAATTATCGCATCGAGGAAGCTCTCGGCAACGCAAGCAAATTTGTCAAAGAATTTCTCGTGCGGCCGATATTTCGCAAAAATTCTCACTGATAACAGAAATAAACAGTCCATTAAATGTTTCTTAGAAAGTTAATGGACATTCAAAAATGTTATTTTCTTTACCGTAGTTTTCCAATTCTTAGTAAAGTCTGCCGCTTCGAGCTTCGAGTATGAATTCTGTAGGAACACATGTCTCGCTTTGTGCCGGGCTTTGTGTCTCACTTTGTTATCCTCACAGGACGATTCCATCGCTTTCAGCTCTCTAACCGGGTGTTACTAAAACGAGTAACGCAGTAACGAGTAACGAGTAACGGAGTAACGGGAAAACGAGTAACGGCAAAAATATTCGAGGGGTAAATAAAATAAAACGAGTAACGAGAAAAAAATAAAAGGTATAAAATAATAAGAATGTTAAATTTAAGAAATTTAAGTAAAGGGGCAGTAAATTGACATTACCGTTTTATAGCGCATTTTGCTTGAGCTTTTCGAAGACGGCATGTGACAGTTTGCACAAAGTGTTTTTCTCTATTTGTTGTACTGCTGACTCATTAAACCTCGGGCTCACAAGTCGTAATTCTGTAATTTTACCTTTGTCCGGACCATTGTCTATGGTCTTACGAACTTATTAGGAACATCGCACGGCTTTAATCTCCAGAACTATATACATATATATACATCTACGATCATGGAGGTAGGTGCAGGTTATGATTGTAAATGTATCTCCGGGGAGTCCCGTATGACAAGAGCCGTTGGCATGCAGAGACCACAAAACCACATTTTCTGAGACACAACAGTGAGTAACCGAAATTTATTCTTGTCCTTATGATTATGTAAACGGGATAAAGGCTAGCCTAAACATGAAACAGAACGCCACCTGCGCATAAATCAAACAAATTACAGAAATTAGGCCTGGTGTTACACAGTCACTTCTCGGTTAATAAAAACCACAACGTATGAGCTACTTATGATATTTAGGGCCTGTTTTCAAGTATGGTGGTACCTTAGCAGTCAAAACAAACTTTTCCAGTAAAGGCAGTAAATTAATTTCATTAGGTAAGGGAAAATTACCCAGTTTATATATACTGAAAAAGAAACATCGTGTGGCTTACTTGCAAAATTAAAGCAAAAAACAAGTTATTATAGCTGCTCTGTGAACACTTCTAGAGTTGCGACAGCTAATAAGGCCTTAAGGTTGGCAGTTATACTGGGTTTTCCCCTTTACTCATAAACAAGCAATAACACTCAACAACACAACGCGAGGAACATAAACCTGAAGGCAACACCTTTGCCTTGCGGTAAAATTATTGAACTACTTGTTTACCCAAATTGTTTTACGTAAGGGGCCAACCATTTAACTTTTGAGGGGAGGATTTTGAAAAACAAATTCCTACAAGGGCTTGTTGTGGGAAAAAATTGAATGCAGCAGGAAAAAGGCAGAAGAAATTTCTTGCACTGCTGCATACAAGAAAAATTAATGCTGCAAAGGAAAAAATATTCTGTAGTGTATTTCAGAGGGAAAAAGTATCCTGCCCACCAGGTTGCCAGAAAAAAAATAACTTGCTCACCAAAAATCCCCCCCCCCCCCCTCAAAAGTTAAATTGTCAGCCCCTAACTAGTACTTTATGTGATTTCGTTAAACCAAAAAAAAATTGGCATTTTCCTCATTTCTAACTCAAAATAACATTTTTAGAAAGGAACTGTGAATAACTTGTCCAGTTTAAATGATTTAGCCGCTATAATCTTGGACAATTGAAATGGACAAGCCCAGTGCACCCCATGTTTTGGATTTTGCTGGAATATAAGTGTCTGCTTATAAAGCTAGGAACTGAAGCTTCTGTTTGCTGGCTAAAATATTCAAGTTTGTTTTGACTGCTAAGGTACCACCATACTTGAAAACAGGCCCTAAATATCATAAGTAGCTCATACGTTGTGGTTTTTATTAACCGAGAAGTGACTGTGTAACACCAGGCCTAATTTCTGTAATTTGTTTGATTTATGCACAGGTGGCGTTCTGTTTCATGTTTAGGCTAGCCTTTATCCCGTTTACATAATCATAAGGACAAGAATAAATTTCGGTTACTCACTGTTGTGTCTCAGAAAATGTGGTTTTGTGGTCTCTGCATGCCAACGGCTCTTGTCATACGGGACTCCCCGGAGATACATTTACAATCATAACCTGCACCTACCTCCATGATCGTATATGTATATATATGTATATAGTTCTGGAGATTAAAGCCGTGCGATGTTCCTAATAAGTTCGTAAGATCATAGACAATGGTCCGGACAAAGGTAAAATTACAGAATTACGACTTGTGAGCCCGCGGTTTAATGAGTCAGCAGTACAACAAATAGAGAAAAACACTTTGTGCAAACTGTCACATACCGTCTTCGAAAAGCTCAAGCAAAATGCGCTATAAAACGGTAATGTCAATTTACTGCCCCTTTACTTAAATTTCTTAAATTTAACATTCTTATTATTTTATACCTTTTATTTTTTTCTCGTTACTCGTTTTATTTTATTTACCCCTCGAATATTTTTGCCGTTACTCGTTTTCCCGTTACTCCGTTACTCGTTACTCGTTACTGCGTTACTCGTTTTAGTAACACCCTCTCTAACCGCCCCTTCAAAGGCATACAAATCGTCTTAAGGACTCTTTCTTTCCATTTCGAAGTTCTTCAAAGGCATGTTTACATTTTGGTAATGGAAAATGAACGTCTGAAAAATTGAAGTGTAGAGCACAGAAGAGGCCATATTTGTTTGAATCTGAAAGTCTTCTCTGAGTGACAAACCGATTCTCTCAAGTCCCCCCTAAAACCCAGACATGTGCTCAGTAGACGGATTCTGATTGGTTTAACCTTCCTGAAGCCTTTTATAACAATAGGGGGTAAAAATAACTTTCTAGGGGAGGCAGGGGCGAGTTCGCGTACACTAAACGTGATTACGGGCACGCCACTCGGTACGCCGAAATCACGAGGTCGCGTGTCAACCAATCAGACCAGTGAAAGTCGTCCCGCGGGATACGGGAAACTTTAAAAAAACAAGGCAATTTGTGACTACAAAAAGCGGGACGAAAAGGAACCTTACCGAAACCTTGACTCATGCCGCTATGCGCATGAGTAATTAAAAGTCATTAACTCGCCTTAACATATTTGCGGAAAATTTAATGAACAGTGTAGCGGTTTCGGTATTCTAACGATTTTGGACAAGGTTTTTGACGTATTGCGGTATTTGGCGATTTTTTTTGCGATATTACGGTATTTGTCAATTTTTTTGGCGGTATTGCTGTGTTCAGAACCCGCCAATGCCCCCCTCAGTTCAGTTAATGTGATCAAAAGCAATCGTCTTAAATATGCTCATTTTACTCACAGAAGTAGCACTTTTGTTAGGGAAGCGTATAATTAAAAACTAGTCGATTAATTTTTTTAAAATTATTTTGATATAACGTTTAACATGTATTGCACTATCTCTGCAAATTTCAAGTGCATTAAATCATTTTAAGGAAGCAAAATAAAATTAAAAGTATAGGGGACTTTTGCATTCGTCTTCCAAAGTTTCATTGCCGTATTATTTGTTGACAGCTGATTTATTTCAAAACTTTCTCTTTTGTCTACATTCTACATATTTGTGCGCTTTTGAAACAACACGTTTGCCATGCCTGCTTGCTCCAAATCGATCGTGAGAATTCTTTTCATAGTACAATGACAATAATGGCAATTAACATAAGGCTGCGGTCATGCACATGTAACACGTTTAAAATGTATTCAAAAGTGCACAAATATGTAGAATGTAGACAAAACAGAAAGTCCTCAAATAAACCAGTTGTCAACAAATAATACGGCAATGAAACTTTGGAAGGCAAATGCAAAAGTCCCCTATGCTTTTAATTTTATTTCGCGCCCTTAAAATGATTCAATGCACTTGAAATTTACAGAGGTCGTGCATTACATGTACAACTTTAGA
Organism: Cladopsammia gracilis; assembly: GCA_022457155.1. Taxonomy (NCBI): domain Eukaryota; kingdom Metazoa; phylum Cnidaria; class Anthozoa; order Scleractinia; family Dendrophylliidae; genus Cladopsammia; species Cladopsammia gracilis. The sequence continues at coordinate 422,429 of JAJGOT010000437.1, read as the reverse complement.
TTTAAAAAAAAAAAATCATCGACTAGTTTTTAAATAAACGCTTTCCTAACAAAAGTGTTACTTATGGTGAAAATTTTGTTTCAATTTGTCAGGAAAACGCTGGCATCGACGAAATAACAGAAAGTAATGCGAATCTTTAAATTTTTGATGGAAAATATTCAACCCAATTTTATTAGAAAACGCTCTCATAGAATTTTTTCAAACTTTGCAGTCTTGAAGACTTACATCTAGACTATAAGAGGAATACAGTCATTTTAAAGTTTAGGTCTAGATGTTGAGAAAATTACAAAAAAACCATGACATCGTCAGATCGTTGTTATGGTAACACCGATGTCAATCAAACCTACCTTTTTTGGAAAGTTTATTTCATCTCTAGTATATGTGTGAAGCAGCTTGCTTGAACGAGCTCAGACAGTGAAGTATCAGCCGTTCAAAGTTGGGATGTTGTGTTGCCAAAAATCCCAGTCGAGCCACCTTAAGAGGCAGTGTCTGTTAAAGTGGTCCATTGTATTTCGGTTGCTGTCTAATATTTGAAGAGATTTTAGGTATTTAGAAAAACTTGAATACTTAGTCAGGTTTGTGACTGGACGTTGCAGTTGTACATTGAAAATCGGAATTTCGTGACCTTAATTTTGTAATCATAGTGTTAAAGTCTGTAACGAAAACTGCCAAAAAACATTCGGAGCCACCACTGAATATAGCTTTAAAGAAGAGTGGTTTTTTAAACAGACGCTCAGATAATTTGTAATATTGGAAGTTTGTTTGTTTTGCTCGTTATTTAACTGTAACTGCTGGGCTCCAGATCTAAGCTCATTTGCATAAATATTCTGAATGACAAATTGATATAAGACCAACTTCTTTCATTTGGCAACTGGCAACTGAAAATAAACTGCAGTGATAATATTACAGTTACCAGTTCTGTCTTCTGGAAGGGGACAAAATTCCAATTTTTATGTCTTCTTCTGTGTCCGTGCACTGTATTTTTCCAAAGAGTTATTTTAACTCCAAAAGTGGAGTTAAAATTTTAGGTTCAAAATAACCCCTTTTTGGGAATGGAATGGAATTAATTTAACTCTACTACACAGCAAGATAGCTACTTTTGGAGGTTAAAATGACTCTACTTTGGAGTTGAAATAACTATGAAAAAATTAACTCCAGTGTAAGGAATTTATTTAACTACCCTTTAGGAGTTATTTTAATTCTAAGGAAATTTTTTTAAATTTAAGGAAAATTTTGCAGCAAACTAAAACGAAAACAATAAGAGTAAATACGTAGGGAAAAACAATCAGTACCTTGACATCCATACAGTTCTACTCTCATTGATATGTGACCGTGCCAAGCTGTTGGTCGAAAACGGATGTAACGTGCTGTGATTGGATCACTGTCTAGTATGTTGCGAAACACCGTGTCCGGGTCTGTATTTCCATCAAACTCAAGAATCAAGAAGACAGGATAACTTTAGTGAAAGAATAAAGAATTTGGCAAAATTTCATTAACCACAACTGTAAGGTGATGCATATGTCTATGGCAATTCATTGAAACGGTTGTCATGTTTGCGTACATCGGGGATGTTTTCTTTTTTTTTCAGTTTGTATCGAGACAAATTCTTATAAAAGTTAACTATTTTTATCTCGAAAATTTGTTTTCCAATTAATGACGCCTGGAAAACACTTAATCAAAGTTTCTGTCACCAAGACTATCTCACCTGTTTTTCGCTTCCTGTAAATTCCTTGTAGTAATAGAAGTTGTAACCGTCGAGACTGTACTGCAGTTTGTATGCAGTTACCCATTGGCCGTTGTGGCCATTTCTGCCTTGCGTTGCAAAACCAGTTACTTTATGTGGACAACCCAGATCAACCTGGAGCCACTGGTTTACATCATTTGAGCCAGCTGACCATCCCCCCATTTTGCCTCCACCTGCTTTAAAGTTAAGTCTTCCCTGGACGGCGGCATGATTTCCAGCCCACTCTGAAGAAGCTGTAATATGTGAATCCGAGATGGCGCCTGTTTCCATGCCGAGAGCATCTTCACATTCTGGAAATTGCCAAAAAGACAGAAAATGTCTCACCTTGATTGTTCCCTAGATGGAGCACTGCAGTTTGTTGATAATCATGGTTTAGAAATGTTGGTGGCCGGTAACAAGATGTCTGATTAGCTCACTACATTATCTTGAATTTGTTCTCTGTATGATATTTTCACTGATTCGGAGATTACTGGTGCGCTGCGAGATAAAATAGACTACTGCGGCGTTGTATGAATATTTGAACTTGATGCGGATTTTAAGTAATGATCCGCATAAGAAGGATAGTGCTGAACGGCAATGCACGATGGAATGTCAACTTTTTTCATTGTTACAACTAGTGATCTCATTGGCCTAGACTTAAAAACTGCTAAAAAGTTAAGGTTCAAGGTGCATTTTGTCTAATTGTTTTAAGGTTTCAAGTAATTTGAGACCCAATCGCAAAACATGCAAGTTTTAAAAGAAATTGTAATTGGGGAACTTCATCAAAGAAGAAAAATTATTAGCTATTGTCTTCTGCTATTCTGATTGGTTAAGTACAAATATTTCCTAAAATTTGTTTGACGCAAATGGATTTTCTTTATTTTCATAATGAAATACAATTATGAACCATCAGCTCCTCCTCTATTCTTGAAACCAAAGATATTCTATGTGGGAAAGGTCCAATGCCGCAGAACAATGAAGTTTACTACAGTTCTTATGTGGAGCATTACTTAAATTAAAATTTAACCCTCGGACGTACAAAGGGGTGGGGGGGGGGGGGGGGGTTACCACCCCCCTTAAGGTTTTTCTCTGATATTTTCAAGACCATTTAAGATTAGCACATGCCGTTTTCAGTAGCTGTTCATTTATCCTTAAGACACATTTTGGTAAAGTTTGACGGCAACCGGTTGCTATGGTAATGAGATGTGTCGTCATAAGTAACATGTGGTCAAGCCATTTTTGAATAAAAGTGCGTGTTTTCACCTTTTTTCAGTGAAAAAACATAAAATGCTACCAAAAGCAATAACATGTTTAATTATGTGTTATTTTGCAACTCTAGCAAACAATATTTGCAATTTCCACATTTTCCCCATAAATTTGAATTTTTAGTAAAATCCAAGATGGCGGCCGTCTTGGCGACCATTTTCGGATAACGTCACGGACCCCCAGCAGCGTCACAACCCATAATATTTACCTTATCTTGTAGAGCACATCGCGGGCTATCTATTAGATGTAAAATATTTCCGAAATATTGCAACATCACAAAAACCCAAGGGAGGGGGGAGGGGGGGGGGGGGTTGTTAACAACCCCCCCTCTTGTACCACGGTTGGGGTATAAGTTTGCGTGTACGTCCGAAGTTGACATGCGCACGCGACCTATTTGCGTGACATTCTGATTATTCGCCACATTTTTTCTTTTACAGCTTTCACAGATCGACCAAACTAAAATATTCGCCGATTCTAGCCCCCATTAAACGCTTTTAAAGTTCTATTTGTGTTCTTGTCTGTATTTACGACTAAGAATGATGAAAACTGAAAAAGTTAATTGACGGACTAAGTTTGGCAGATGATATATTTGTGTGACATTCGGATTATTCGCCAACGCCAAAGCACCCAATTAACTGGAAAATTCGCCCGTTTTAACACTTTAAACGTTTCTAAAGTTCTAGAAAGGAAAACGTTTTGTATAACACAATCTGAATTTGCTCAACGACCTAATTTCCATAAATGGCGCGTGACAAAATTTGAAAAAGCACCAAAAAATTGAAGTCGCTATGCAAAAGGAGGGCAAAAAACGCAAGCTGGTATTTTATATTTCTATGCTTTCTACCAATCCTTTAGTATAACTGACTATGAATTTACAGTAGTCCGTTCTGGACTTGCGATATAGATGAACATATACTGACAATGACGGCTTTTATTATGTTAAAAAAGTTTCTATTTTCTTAAAGGCAATTGCCGATACTTGGCTCACTACCAACCAACCTTATATTTGATCGCAGTTGCGGATCCAGGGGTTAGGGTCAGGGGAGTCCGGACCCCCCTCTATCAATCCTTTTTTTTTTACTACTAGCTTGACACTGAAATTCTTGCATTCTTGGGGCCAAGGAAACTGACGTTAAATTAAAATTATAACAAGCAACCAGCTAACCACGACTAGGGTGTGGAGGAGACGTTTGAACCCCCCCCCCCCCCCCCCCCCCCCCCCCCCGCCAATCCAAAACTCCTGGATCTGCATTTATAATCATTACTAACAGAGCTTGGCAAGCCGTTTACAAAGACCCACTACGGTTATACAGCGGCCAGAAAAAACCTGCCAGAAAAATCCCCTTTGGGGAAAAACATGACTGAATCTGAGAAGGAACTATAACCTAAGTTCTAGGGAGTTAGTAACCCATCCTACAAATGAAACAAAATATTTTATGTACACCAAAATAAATTGAGCGTAAACCAAGTGGGAAAGGTTGGTTCTGAGGCCTGAAATTCCACGTGCTATACTCCTTCTTATATACCACTGCATCAATACCAATGATGCTCGAGCCTGACGCTCACGCGTGCGTTTCTCAAAACTCCAGAAAACATTTCGGGTGTGAAAGCTGGGTTTTAAATTCAGTTTCTATCGAATGATGCGCACAACATAGCTTTTCGGGCCCGAAAAGTTTTCGGGAGCTTTGAGAAACGCACGCCAGGCTTTGCTGTATTTAGTGCCGACAAAAAAAAATATTCCAGCCTAATTCGCAGGCTCAATCGTCAGAAACACTTTCGCGGTGTTTGTACGGCCAGCACAAGATATCGGACATCTGGCACAACGTAAATATAAATATTAACTTAAGCAACATTTATGGAAGTGTCACACCACCATCTCCAACCAGAGCTCCAACACACTTTTCACTTCCATTACTGGCCACGTAGGATATTTATAAGTGAAGGACGAATCGGTGGTTTTCTTGTGATAACCTTTGTTATAGAAAAATCAAAGTACAGACGTGGTTTACACGAATGCGGACTGAGTGCAAGAAAAAATTGTTGGCCACATCAGGCTTATCATTTTTACTTTAGAAAAATGTAAAAGATCGTGTTGATAAGCATATTGTCAATTTATCCTAGATTTTATCGCCGTTTCTTCGCAATACTTGGTGGCTCCGTTGTAATTTCGAACGCACTCGTCCATGACAAACTTGTCTTTGGGTCATAACTTTTTTGGCTTCAATGCGATGGCTTTAAAACTTTGAGAAGACACTTACAGCTATCATCCAGCAATGATATAAATGAATTCGATATATACGATATACGAGCTTAAGCGGACCTCACTTTTTGAATAAAATTGCACCCAGTGAAAAAGTTTGCTGTTATATTTGTGTTAAATTTAGGGAATCATTTTATATTGACGGCAAAATCGGTGGATGAGCTCTGAAATTTTCTTAAACTTTTCTATACACGGATTCTCTTTAACAAAACAATCTACGAACCCGAATTTCTGGGAGAAGCCTTCCCAATTCTTGCTAGTGTGAGTGCCAAGCCAATTGTCAATAGCTAGTGCGAATCGTTAAAACATATTCACTAGGTTCGGTAAACATTGTAAAATGTTGAAAATCGGCTCAAATCTCCAAAGTTGCGTTTTCAACATCTTTCGAAAATTATCCAGCAGTTTTGCGTCAAACTTCTTCCAGGCGAATTTCAATGTACTGTATTATTTTTACATCAATTTTGCTGCTGTACCAGGCTTTGAATCGGAGACATAGTCGTTGGTATTATAAGCCAATCCGTATCTGAGTTGAGGCAAAGGTGAAGAGGAGTTTTGTTTATAATACGAAATGACCAAGTGCGGCAGTGACTCTAAGAATTCACACCCTTATAAAGGGGCGTTAGCGTGCCAGCACCTCCAATTGGGGAGGAAAGATGGTTTATGTGACTCTCGTCGTTGAATTTTCAATGCAGTAACGCCCGCCTGCCACCCCCTCCCTTAGAATAACTGCCACACGTGGTTGTTTCATACTCATAAACAAACTGTTCGTGAGCTCTGCGAGAGCTCAGATGCGAAGGAGCTTATAATCCTAACGACTATTTCTCTGATTTAAAGCCCTGCATAGAACCAAAAATCGATGCAAAAATATTGCCATCGCGTTTAAGCCAAAAAAGTTGACACATAGTTTGTCATAGACGAGTGTATCCGCAATTACAACGGCTCGCCACCTTAAATAACAGTTCTCACTGCTTATCGCAGTACAGTGCAAAGAAAGTTTTCCTATTGAAAGGATTGAATATCATCCAAATGGGACCAGATGTGTTTGGAGTTGTTCTGGGTTTCACAAAACGTATCGGTATATGATGCAATTATTCATGGCACGCAATGCCCCGAACCAAATATCACAACAAATTTAACGCATTACGTCATCAAATTCTCTCTCATTTCATACGATGCATATTTCTGTCACGTTTAGACATGTTTTTTTTAAATTCATTGTTATGCGGCATTTCTCTTTCCCCACATAAGATCGTTTAGGGTATTTTCTTACCGAGAATACATCAACCTATGGACAACATATTTTTTAAATAAATTGTACTGGAACTTTATTTTAAAGCGATGTTTCTTTTGTGCTACAAGATTTCATCTCCAAAACAATGTCCAAGAAAGGCTTCTAATTTTACATGTTTCCCACATAGAATTTTGGATGCATTAAAACTCAGAATAGTTTTCACTAAAAGGGAATCAATTAGTAAAGTAGAGAGAAATAAATGCTCTATCTGGTTAATTGATGGTAGATTTTCACGTTTCCAATGAGGTGGACGATTTCAACAATATCACAATTAACACCTTTCTGCATTCCCTGCCGTTAGGTTGCTTACTTCCTACTAAGACCATTACTTAATTGTATAAAAAGTATAAAAGTATGAAAACTGGGACAAAACAACCCGCTTGTGAAGCCGTAACCGGTTACTATTTTTCAGTCATTTAGTATTGGCTTTCTAGAACACGGTTTAAGATAGCCAACCTCCTCTATAACGAACGAAGTGAGGCTTTCCGTGGCCATCAACTCACAGTAATCTCGAACTGTAGAGAAGCATGACAGGAAGTTGTAGAGGTACAAGTGACACAACCCATTCAGAGAAGAGCGAACTCCAACGTGCGAAAAACGTTCTTTTAACTTCATTTAACTTTATCGAGGACCTTACAATCATGAGAATTAGGGCGATGTACATGAACAGTTCAATTCTCTTGGAAAAGGTTCACAAATTCACAGCGCCAGCAGACCCTTTTCGTAGTTAAGCTTTTGTTTCTCTTAAACAAGCTCAGTTTTGTTGTCAATTAGGAAATTTGACACCACCCTGGCTATCTCGAACCTTCGCTCGAACAATTTTCCGTTTCCCTTGAGAGTTCGAGATAGTCGGGGTATACTGTGTTTAGTATATCTCTGGAAAACTAATAAATGTACTTCGGATACCAGGTTTCTGTTACGGCAGCAATGACAACGTTAAAACCACTTTTATTCAATAACAACATTTAATACAAGGTCATCAATGTCGTGGATATATCGCAAATTCATTTGAGGACTGCATGTAGGAACAGCAATAACATGTTTAACGAAATTTATAAATTTCTTTTAATGGATATTCTGGAGGGATTTTCTTTTGCGGAACTTGATATGAAGAAAGTGCAAATATTTGCAAATTTCAATTTAATTTCACACAAGGCGCACACCATCTGGTATGTAAAAAAAAGCTACTTACCTCCCGAAACTCCTTCCGAATAAAGAAGATAACTTATGAAGACCCCAAGTGCAACACCAAAGAACTGTAAAACAGACATGATCGGATCACTGCTCTTAAGAACTCCGCTTATTCCTTTTTTCCGCTAAAGAAAGCACCTTGCTGTCTAAAATGCTAATCGTAATGGGAAACTGATGTGTTTCTGAAGTTGTTAAGTTACTATTAATAATTCAACAAAAATGACGGAATTCAAATTTTTCTTTAATTTTAAAACTAATTAATGCAAACCTGTGTTGATCATAGTATTCTCACTTTGCTGTACTGCAAGGGTTTGAAGGTTTTTTTCCACTTTCAAAATTGCCACCTGAAGTTGTTTACTTATTTATAATGCAAAAAGGTCTGAAAACAACTGAACAATGTGGATATTTTTGTAATTTGGAGCCAACATTCTGTTTTAGTGTTAACGCTTCGGCTTTAACGCTCCGGCTTTAACGCTGAATATAATATAAAATAGCATAAGTCAAACAAAACTAGCCTTCTTATTGGCTAACGAAGCTAGGGTGTTTAGCCATACTATTCTTCGCTAGAAGCTTTATGATACATGTATGCAAATTTCAATTTCCCTCTCCAGTGAAATCTACAGCAAGCATTTTTTTTATATGCGGCACCTGCTGCAAACAATTTTTTTGTGTCTCCGTCCAACTGCCATACTTTCAGCAAACAATTTTTTTCTTTATTTTTTGCTTACCTACAATTTATTTCAGTGTTTATAGCCTCTGCAAACAATTTATTTTAAAATTTTTCACCCCACCCCCCCTGTCAAAAAAAATAATGGTCCGTCCCTTAGCTAAAACATGCAGCGCATGGGTGGCGCATGGCGGATGGCGGATAGGAAAATGCGGTTAATAAAGTGCGGATAACGAAATGCGGATGATTAAATGCGGATGGAAAAAAAAATATATAAAAAATTCTATATGACTTTTACAAAAAATAAAGAAAAGAAACAGACATAACTTCAAAGTGACACGAAACAAAAGCACGAAACAGTAACTTTATTGTCCAAACTGTCTTCAAGTTCCATTTCATGCCCCACTCTACCCTAGTTGGGAAATATATGAATGTTGCGTTTCGAGCCCTTTCCCTAGGAAACGTTTGACCGATGGTGTAGTGTGCACGTGTTTGAGGATGAAGTCCGACGACTCTGACGATTACGGGCTTTTAAAATCTGTGTTTAGGAAACGGTAAGTTCGTAGAGTTCTCATATTCGATTTAACTTCACCTGTTTTTTAATTTGCTTTGACAAACAATCTTTGCGGACTTTTTGTTCGTGTTTGCCTAGTGACGACGTATCTGGTTCGTTGAAGAGTCAGGAAGGTGATGCAGATGATAAGAAAAAGTGAGTGTGCTATAGCTTTGAAGTTGTTACCTATTTTTTCTATGGTATGTTTTTGATTTTGGCCATTTATAATCGCTAAAACGGAAATCTGAATAACTGGTTTTATATATTTAAAGTTAACTTGGTCAGGGGTGAAAGAGTTTTGTTTCCAAAGTACTAGAAAAATCATAGTTAATTTCATACTTTTCACGTTTTTTTTTTCAATTTCGCTTTCTTTACATCTAGTATATTGCTTGCTGGAAGTTCTAACGTGCTAATTAGAGAGCTCCAAGAAATAAGAAAAGAGTCAAATACACGAACGTCACTATAGAAAAACTATATGAAAACTGTGCTTTTGTAACTTTTCTGTAATTGTAACGATTGTTTCCTATAAAAGAAGTGAATTTTTAGCTTGATTCGGAGGATGCGAGGGGATTGGGGGGGGGGAATTAATCGAGGGAGGCGATTATTTAAAATATTTCCACCAAAGGGGGGCGATTATTCGAGGGGGACGATTAATCGAAGGACGGCTATTATTCGAGGAAATACTACCCAATAGATAGGGAAGGTGTGGAAGCCTACCGGCACTTTCTTAACACTCGTCAACACAAATCACTTCCCACTGAAAGAATCTGCGACCTCATCCAAATGATCCTAGGAATGAACAACTTCACGTTTAACCATCAGATTCATGGCACCGCTATGGGAACTCGAATGACACCTTTATACGCACCATTTTTCATGGGTAAATTGGAACAACACGCCATAGAAAACGTTCCCTTCAAGTCACATACCTGGTGGAGATTTATCGATGATATTTTTATGGTGTGCACAGAAGGAGAAGATAAACTCAAAACCTTCATAAACTACATAAATTCTATCCATCCAACAATCAAGTTCACCCACGAATATTCAAATTCTTCTAACCAGGAACTTCCCTTCCTTAACGTAAAAGTAAACCTCAGCAACAACCTACCAAATTCACACATATCTTCATACGAAACCCACAGACAAGCATCGATATCTTCTTAAGACTTCCTGCCACCCTGCTCACACCAAACGCACTATTCCATTCAGCCTTGCCCTGCGTTTACGTCGCATCTGCTCCACTAACATTTTCTTTAATAAACGTTGCCAAGAACTTATCAACTATTTGGAACTACGAGGTTACAGTCGTCACTCTCTTACTGAAAAGAAGTCAATCGCGTAAGCACCGTCCCATCCACGTCATGAAACTCATTACCTTTAATCCAGCTCTTCCTAACGCTTCTTCGATTGTCAGCATATAATAACATTTTACAATCCTCCGCTCGCTGCAAGCAAACATTTTCCTGTCCACCCGTCTTAGCTTACAAACGAAGCCCTACGTGATCTCTTAGCAAGAACCAAGTTGCGTGACCGCACCAAACTTCAAGAAAAAACACCCTCTCGCATTTATAAATGTAAACATCCACACTGCCTCACTGGCCCATTCAAACGATCAACAACCGATTTCTTTCGTTTAGGAGCTGTGCATTTATCGTTTCGCCACTGAACGCTATCGTATCCGACCAAATCAGTTGATAGGACAGCTAAGTTTGTTGATGGACACGCTGTCGAACAGTGGTAAGAAATATCGAGGAATGTTTGTTTTGCATTCGTTTCATGATATTTTAATTGGGCTTCGAGTGACCTTCGTTTCCCTAGATTTGCATTTCAAGTTGTAGCAAAGAGTACTACCTAATAAAGAAAATATAACTTGCTTACGAGAGTGCTGATAGCGTTGTTGTGTTGTTGTTATTTAAAATGGGTAACCTAGTGGTAATATTTCTTTTCACCCGTGGGCTTTCTTCAGGATTTCTGCCTCTCCTATACTCGCCCCTGTTGCAAGCAACATACTTCTTTAATATTCGTGGCCACTTATAGCTTCGTCTTCCAAGAGTAGATATTTAGCGACAGTCAGATCCCGTTGTACTTTGAAATTTAGTAGCCGTATCTTTACCTGCTAAACCAAACAAAACTGGGTGACATTGGTCGTTGAATGCGTTGAAATTAAAACGTTGCTTTTGTTGATGTAGTCGTCATAGGACTTCAACATTTGAAATTCAACCGGAAGTAAAACCTTATGCGTAGAAGCGTAAAAATTTTTACCTTGTTGCGCATTCATGTTTAAACGGTCAATCAAAAAATTCAAATTTTTGTCCGTTACCAGAGCTACAGGGGACGCAATGTAAAAACAACCGTGGAGCTCTGGGGACGAGAATGGTTTAAAATATATCATAAAACTTTCTTACTCACGCGCATGAGTATAGGCTGCTTGGAGCCTCTTGTTTTGTAATAGTAGTCGCTTACGAGGTTCCGACTATAATGATTTGACTGGATAAACAGTTATTTTGGAATAGTAGTCGCTTTCAAGAGGTTCCGACTATAATGATTTGACTGGATAAACAGTTATTTTGGAATAGCAGTCGCTTACGAGAGGTTCCGACTATAATGATTTGACTGGATAAACAGTTATTTTGGAATAGCAGTCGCTTACGAGAGGTTCCGACTATAATGATTTGACCGGATAAACAGTTATTTTGGAGGTTGGACTGTGCTGCATATATGATGAGTGGAAAGTGAAATAATGTTGGAAAGAAAGAAATAGGAGTATGGCGCGATTTCAGTGTCAAAATTCAAAACCTCGTTTCAGTATGTCATTCTTCTTCTCCCAGTATTTCAATATCCCATTCGAATTCTGTTGGTAAGAGAAGTAGCTCTTCAATTTAAATATAGAGTCTTTCTATTCTAAAGCCCCGGCTACACGTTCTAACATTGTTATACAACATTTTTTGGTTCAACAATGTTAGAACGTGTAGCCGGCATGTTAGATGACGTTTGTCTAACATCTTTTGTTAGAAGAAGTGTTTGATCGAAATCAAAACATTCTTCTAACCAAAAATGTTAGACAAACTTACGGGAGGTGGTCGCTTACGTGAAAAATCAAAATAGGCTCAAACTGGATTGATTAACCTAATTACATAAAGACATTACCTTATAAGCTAAAATTAGGCAAATAGACAAGCGCCAGTCAACAAAGCTTTTCAACACAGCACAACAAAAGGCTTTTAATCAGGAAATTGAAACTACAACCAAAACAGGACGAGAGCACGAGGCGAGGCGAAAACGCGCATGAGCCACGAAAGCGGCCTAACCGCTGACCTATGTAAAGCATACATAAATACTGGCGTGATCGCCTTTTTTTTTCCTTTCTTTTTTTTTTGAGCAATAAAGGCAAAAACAATCATTGTCAAGTCTCTTATAAAACGGGAACAAGGTAAATGTACAGTATAACACTGAACGAGAGTTCATATTTCTAGCAGTGTTCTTATTGACTAAAAGTTAGTGACATAGTCTGCAAAGTGCACTGTCTAGGAGGTGTGGCTTCATGAGCTGGATCATCACTTGCTATAGGCTCTATCGGGGGAGTGTCGCATGCGACAGGTAGGTCCTGATGAGTTGGGGCGACTTGGGCAGCTGGGGTGGAAATCTCACACGGTATGTCTGGTGGTGGAGGGGGAGGGGGTGTTGGTGCTACTGGCACATCTTCATCCTCAGAGGCATCGTCACTTGAGTTCGCATAGTTGCTGGTACTGCTAACATCAGCGGGGACCTTGTAGCATTCAGACTTCTTAACGCGGTAGGATAAGCTTCTTAACTGAGACCCGACAAACTTTTGGATATTACACCAGGAACCTTCGACAGAGACGACCAAGTATCGATCTCTGGAGCAGGATTTGTTGCGGTCTGAGTGGATGTAGATCGTCTCCCACTGATAGGTGTTGGGTAGGAAGGTATCGTTTAAGCGGACTCTTCGACGTTTCACTGTGGGGATGATTCTTGTCACGCAGCTCGTGTTATTTAGAGATTAACTCTTGGTCAACTAGTGGTACTTGACTGTTGGAGAATTGATCCCGTTGCGTCCACATTTCGCGAGCGGATAATCCTCGGGAGCGAATGCGTGAGTTCAAAGTCTCGGTGGCTATGGACAGGTCTAGAGGAGATACAGCTCCACCCAGAGGATCACGTCGAAGAATTTCCTGTTGAAGTTCTTGAATGGCTTTTTCCGCTACGGGGTTTTTGTTGTGAATCTTTACACGACCAAGCTCCACAGTTAGTCTGTGGTGGCTTATAGTAACTCGTCACCAACAATGGCTCTAAATCCAGGGGCAGAATCTGTACGGATGACAGCGGGTGGACCGTCTAGTGGACGTAATGGTATGCACAGGCGGATCAGTGCGTCACGAAGGGTAGGGCGTCGTTCGTCCTCCAGAAGTAGAGTGGAAGGGTAAGATGTGACGCATTCACGCACGACGAGTATGAGTTGACGTGCACGTTTGACAACATCGGCAGCGAAAGACATTCCAACAGCTTCTGGTGGAGCACAAGAGGACTGCTCAATGGCGGCATGAGGTGTCTTGCGGAGGGCAGCACAACTGTAACAACTGCTGGTGACACGGTTGACGGCTTTGTCCATATCGAGGGCGAAAAGGTAGCGGCTGACTGCCATCTTCAGTTGGTGGGCTGACGGGTGGCAGAATTGGATGTGTAGTGACACTAAAAGACCATCGAGGACTTGTCGTGGAACTATAATTCGCTCGCGTGTTGTAGTTAAAGGCTCTGTGCATTTGACGACAAGAAGGCCATCTTTGGAGATCGTAGCCACATTTAAGTACCTTTTCACATCCTTAACATTAGTTACTTTTTTGGATGGCCGGGTGCCCTGTTTCAGGTGGGCATGAGTGCGGCGAAGGTCTGGACAATCAGATTGTATGGCTAGCCGGGCTGGTCTGTTAGTGAACGGGAGCCTAGCAGTCCCCGTCAGCACACCTTGAATGGATGTATGACGTACTACTGAGTCTTCTGTGCGGGAGATGAAGCTGCACACTTGGCACTTTGGGTCGTTGCAATCGGGGACGTTCCGACTGGCAAAGTCTGAGGGCAAAATGGCAGACCCGGACACGTGGCGGACGGTTGCTTGATAGCGCCTGACAGTGGAAAGAAAGGTGGAAACACGTGGACTGGCAGAGAACTCTCCTCTGCATAGTTTCTCGTAAGCCTGAACGCATGGTTGGCTATCTGAGAGAATACATGCCTTGTGATTAGACTGTACGAGGTATGGACTGAAGTGCTTTGTGGCTGTAGCAATGGCTAAGGCCTCTATCTCACAGAGGAGCTACGATAGCTGATGACTTCTCAGTTTAGCGCTAAAAAAATCCCGCAAGATGAAGGCTGTCGGAACGTGTTACGTAAAGAGTGGCACCAATTCCAGGATTTTTTGAGGCGCCATCAGTTACGATCCAGAGCTGGTCATTAGGTCGTGGCAATGTGATTGTGCGGTGTGAGAAGAGCGAGGCTTGAGCAGTAGAGAATGCAGAGCGGAGGTCATCAGTCCACAGGATTTCCTCCTTTGACAAGCGACCTGCGACCACATCATCAAGGGGGGGCCAGTAGCTTAGAGCAGCCTGGAAGGACTCTGGCTAACACTTTGTACGCGCCGATAAACGACTTCATGCGACCCACAGTGTCAGGGGCGGAGCATGTTAAAAAAGGCGGAGTATGTTAAAAAAAGTTTTTATTTTCTTAAAGGCAATTGCTGATACTTGGCTCACTACCAACCAACCTTATATTTGATCGCAGTTGCGGATCCAGGGGTTAGGGTCAGGGGAGTCCGGAACCCCCTCTATCAATCCTTTTTTTTACTACTAGCTTAACACTGAAATTCTTGCATTCTTGGGGCCAAGGAAACTGACGTTAAATTAAAATTATAACAAGCAACCAGCTAACCACGACTAGGGTGTGGAGGAGACGTTTTAACCCCCCCCCCCCCCCCCCCCCCCAATCCAAAATTCCTGGATCCGCATTTGTAATCATTACTAACAGAGCTTGGCAAGCCGTTTACAAAGACCACTACGGTTATACAGCGGCCAGAAAAAGCCTGCCAGAAAAATCCCCTTTGGGGAAAAACATGACTGAATCTGAGAAGGAACTATAACCTAAGTTCTAGGGAGTTAGTAACCCATCCTACAAATGAAACAAAATATTTTATGTACACCAAAATAAATTGAGCGTAAACCAAGTGGGAAAGGTTGGTTCTGAGGCCTGAAATTCCACGTGCTATACTCCTTCTTATATACCAATGCATCATTACCCATGATGCTCGAGCCTGAGGCTCAGGCGTGCGTTTCTCAAAACTCCAGAAAACATTTCGGGTGTGAAAGCTGGGTTTTAAATTCAGTTTCTATCGAATGATGCGCACAACATAGCTTTTCGGGCCCGAAAAGTTTTCGGGAGCTTTGAGAAACGCACGCCAGGCTTTGCTGTATTTAGTGCCGACAAAAAAAAAATATTCCAGCCTAATTCGCAGGCTCAATCGTCAGAAACACTTTCGCGGTGTTTGTACGGCCAGCACAAGATATCGGACATCTGGCACAACGTAAATATAAATATTGACTTAAGCAACATTTATGGAAGTGTCACACCACCATCTCCAACCAGAGCTCCAACACACTTTTCACTTCCATTACTGGCCACGTAGGATATTTATAAGTGAAGGACGAATCGGTGGTTTTCTTGTGATAACCTTTGTTATAGAACAATCAAAGTACAGACGTGGTTTACACGAATGCGGACTGAGTGCAAGGAAAAATTGTTGGCCACATCAGGCTTATCATTTTTACTTTAGAAAAATGTAAAAGATCGTGTTGATAAGCATATTGTCAATTTATCCTAGATTTTATCGCCGATTCTTCGCAATACTTGGTGGCTCCGTTGTAATTTCGAACGCACTCGTCCATGACAAACTTGTCTTTGGGTCATAACTTTTTTGGCTTCAATGCGATGGCTTTAAAACTTTGAGAAGACACTTACAGCTATCATCCAGCAATGATATAAATGAATTCGATATATACGATATACGAGCTTAAGCGGACCTCACTTTTTGAATAAAATTGCACCCAGTGAAAAAGTTTGCTGTTATATTTGTGTTAAATTTCGGGAATCATTTTATATTGACGGCAAAATCGGTGGATCAGCTCTGAAATTTTCTTAAAATTTTCTATACACGGATTCTCTTTAACAAAACAATCTACGAACCCGAATTTCTGGGAGAAGCCTTCCCAATTCTTGCTAGTGTGAGTGCCAAGCCAATTGTCAATAGTGCGAATCGTTAAAACATATTCACTAGGTTCGGTAAACATTGTAAAATGTTGAAAATCGGCTCAAATCTCCAAAGTTGCGTTTTCTCTCTCATTTCATACGATGCATATTTATGTCACGTTTAGACATGTTTTTTAAATTCATTGTTTAAGGAGTCGGCAATGCTCTATTGTTATGCGGCATTTCTCTTTCCCCACATAAGATCGTTTAGGGTATTTTCTTACCGAGAATACATCAACCTATGGACAACATATTTTTTAAATAAATTGTACTGGAACTTTATTTTAAAGCGATGTTTCTTTTGTGCTACAAGATTTCATCCAATCGTGAAACTCCAAAACAATGTTCAAGAAAGGCTTCTAATTTTACATGTTTCCCACATAGAATTTTGGATGCATTAAAACTCAGAATAGTTTTCACTAAAAGGGAATCAATTAGTAAACTAGAGAGAAATAAATGCACTATCTGGTTAATTGATGGTAGATTTTCACGTTTCCAATGAGGTGGACGATTTCAACAATATCACAATTAACACCTTTCTGCATTCCCTGCCGTTAGGTTGCTTACTTCCTACTAAGACCATTACTTAATTGTATAAAAAGTATAAAAGTATGGAAACTGGGACAAAACAACCCGCTTGTGAAGCCGTAACCGGTTACTATTTTTCAGTCATTTAGTATTGGCTTTCTAGAACACGGTTTAAGATAGCCAACCTCCTCTATAACGAACGAAGTGAGGCTTTCCGTGGCCATCAACACACAGTAATCTCGAACTGTAGAGAAGCATGACAGGAAGTTGTAGAGGTACAAGTGACACAACCCATTCAGAGAAGAGCGAACTCCAACGTGCGAAAAACGTTCTTTTAACTTCATTTAACTTTATCGAGGACCTTACAATCATGAGAATTAGGGCGATGTACATGAACAGTTCAATTCTCTTGGAAAAGTTTCACAAATTCACAGCGCCAGCAGACCCTTTTCGTAGTTAAGCTTTTGTTTCTCTTAAACAAGCTCAGTTTGTTGTCAATTAGGAAATTTGACACCACCCTGGCTATCTCGAACCTTCGCTCGAACAATTTTCCGTTTCCCTTGAGAGTTCGAGATAGTCGGGGTATACTGTGTTTAGTATATCTCTGGAAAACTAATAAATGTACTTCGGATACCAGGTTTCTGTTACGGCAGCAATGACAACGTTAAAACCACTTTTATTCAATAACAACATTTAATACAAGGTCATCAATGTCGTGAATATATCGCAAATTCATTTGAGGACTGCATGTAGGAACAGCAATAACATGTTTAACGAAATTTATAAATTTCTTTCAATGGATATTCTGGAGGGATTTTCTTTTGCGGAACTTGATATGAAGAAAGTGCAAATATTTGCAAATTTCAATTTAATTTCACACAAGGCGCACACCATCTGGTATGTAAAAGAAAGCTACTTACCTCCCGAAACTCCTTCCGAATAAAGAAGATAACTTATGAAGACCTCAAGTGCAACACCAAAGAACTGTAAAACAGACATGATCGGATCACTGCTCTTAAGAACTCCGCTTATTCCTTTTTTCCGCTAAAGAAAGCACCTTGCTGTCTAAAATGCTAATCGTAATGGGAAACTGATGTGTTTCTGAAGTTGTTAAGTTACTATTAATAATTCAACAAAAATGACGGAATTCAAATTTTTCTTTAATTTTAAAACTAATTAATGCAAACCTGTGTTGATCATAGTATTCTCACTTTGCTGTACTGCAAGGGTTTGAAGGTTTCTTTTCACTTTCAAAATTGCCACCTGAAGTTGTTTACTTATTTATAATGCAAAAAGGTCTGGAAACAACTGAACAATGTGGATATTTTTGTAATTTGAAGCCAACATTCTGTTTTAGTGTTAACGCTTCGGCTTTAACGCTCCGGCTTTAACGCTGAATATAATATAAAATAGCATAAGTCAAACAAAACTAGCCTTCTTATTGGCTAACGAAGCTAGGGTGTTTAGCCATACTATTCTTCGCTAGAAGCTTTATGATACATGTATGCAAATTTCAATTTCCCTCTCCAGTGAAATCTACAGCAAGCATTTTTTTATATGCGGCACCTGCTGCAAACAATTTTTTTGTGTCTCCGTCCAACTGCCATACTTTCAGCAAACAATTTTTTCTTTATTTTTTGCTTGCCTACAATTTATTTCAGTGTTTATAGCCTCTGCAAACAATTTATTTTAAAATTTTTCACCCCACCCCCCCCCCGTCAAAAAAAATAATGGTCCGTCCCTTAGCTAAAACATGCAGCGCATGGGTGGCGCATGGCGGATGGCGGATAGGAAAATGCGGTTAATAAAGTGCGGATAACGAAATGCGGATGATTAAATGCGGATGGAAAAAAATATATATAAAAAATTCTATATGACTTTTACAAAAAATAAAGAAAAGAAACAGACATAACTTCAAAGTGACACGAAACAAAAGCACGAAACAGTAACTTTATTGTCCAAACTGTCTTCAAGTTCCATTTCATGCCCCACTCTACCCTAGTTGGGAAATATATGAATGTTGCGTTTCGAGCCCTTTCCCTAGGAAACGTTTGACCGATGGTGTAGTGTGCACGTGTTTGAGGATGAAGTCCGACGACTCTGACGATTACGGGCTTTTAAAATCTGTGTTTAGGAAACGGTAAGTTCGTAGAGTTCTCATATTCGATTTAACTTCACCTGTTTTTTAATTTGCTTTGACAAACAATCTTTGCGGACTTTTTGTTCGTGTTTGCCTAGTGACGACGTATCTGGTTCGTTGAAGAGTCAGGAAGGTGATGCAGATGATAAGAAAAAGTGAGTGTGCTATAGCTTTGAAGTTGTTACCTATTTTTTCTATGGTATGTTTTTGATTTTGGCCATTTATAATCGCTAAAACGGAAATCTGAATAACTGGTTTTATATATTTAAAGTTAACTTGGTCAGGGGTGAAAGAGTTTTGTTTCCAAAGTACTAGAAAAATCATAGTTAATTTCATACTTTTCACGTTTTTTTTTTCAATTTCGCTTTCTTTACATCTAGTATATTGCTTGCTGGAAGTTCTAACGTGCTAATTAGAGAGCTCCAAGAAATAAGAAAAGAGTCAAATACACGAACGTCACTATAGAAAAACTATATGAAAAACTGTGCTTTTGTAACTTTTCTGTAATTGTAACGATTGTTTCCTATAAAAGAAGTGAATTTTTAGCTTGATTCGGAGGATGCGAGGGGATTGGGGGGGGGGGGGAATTAATCGAGGGAGGCGATTATTTAAAATATTTCCACCAAAGGGGGGCGATTATTCGAGGGGGACGATTAATCGAAGGACGGCTATTATTCGAGGAAATACTACCCAATAGATAGGGAAGGTGTGGAAGCCTACCGGCACTTTCTTAACACTCGTCAACACAAATCACTTCCCACTGAAAGAATCTGCGACCTCATCCAAATGATCCTAGGAATGAACAACTTCACGTTTAACCATCAGATTCATGGCACCGCTATGGGAACTCGAATGACACCTTTATACGCACCATTTTTCATGGGTAAATTGGAACAACACGCCATAGAAAACGTTCCCTTCAAGTCACATACCTGGTGGAGATTTATCGATGATATTTTTATGGTGTGCACAGAAGGAGAAGATAAACTCAAAACCTTCATAAACTACATAAATTCTATCCATCCAACAATCAAGTTCACCCACGAATATTCAAATTCTTCTAACCAGGAACTTCCCTTCCTTAACGTAAAAGTAAACCTCAGCAACAACCTACCAAATTCACACATATCTTCATACGAAACCCACAGACAAGCATCGATATCTTCTTAAGACTTCCTGCCACCCTGCTCACACCAAACGCACTATTCCATTCAGCCTTGCCCTGCGTTTACGTCGCATCTGCTCCACTAACATTTTCTTTAATAAACGTTGCCAAGAACTTATCAACTATTTGGAACTACGAGGTTACAGTCGTCACTCTCTTACTGAAAAGAAGTCAATCGCGTAAGCACCGTCCCATCCACGTCATGAAACTCATTACCTTTAATCCAGCTCTTCCTAACGCTTCTTCGATTGTCAGCATATAATAACATTTTACAATCCTCCGCTCGCTGCAAGCAAACATTTTCCTGTCCACCCGTCTTAGCTTACAAACGAAGCCCTACGTGATCTCTTAGCAAGAACCAAGTTGCGTGACCGCACCAAACTTCAAGAAAAAACACCCTCTCGCATTTATAAATGTAAACATCCACACTGCCTCACTGGCCCATTCAAACGATCAACAACCGATTTCTTTCGTTTAGGAGCTGTGCATTTATCGTTTCGCCACTGAACGCTATCGTATCCGACCAAATCAGTTGATAGGACAGCTAAGTTTGTTGATGGACACGCTGTCGAACAGTGGTAAGAAATATCGAGGAATGTTTGTTTTGCATTCGTTTCATGATATTTTAATTGGGCTTCGAGTGACCTTCGTTTCCCTAGATTTGCATTTCAAGTTGTAGCAAAGAGTACTACCTAATAAAGAAAATATAACTTGCTTACGAGAGTGCTGATAGCGTTGTTGTGTTGTTGTTATTTAAAATGGGTAACCTAGTGGTAATATTTCTTTTCACCCGTGGGCTTTCTTCAGGATTTCTGCCTCTCCTATACTCGCCCCTGTTGCAAGCAACATACTTCTTTAATATTCGTGGCCACTTATAGCTTCGTCTTCCAAGAGTAGATATTTAGCGACAGTCAGATCCCGTTGTACTTTGAAATTTAGTAGCCGTATCTTTACCTGCTAAACCAAACAAAACTGGGTGACATTGGTCGTTGAATGCGTTGAAATTAAAACGTTGCTTTTGTTGATGTAGTCGTCATAGGACTTCAACATTTGAAATTCAACCGGAAGTAAAACCTTATGCGTAGAAGCGTAAAAATTTTTACCTTGTTGCGCATTCATGTTTAAACGGTCAATCAAAAAATTCAAATTTTTGTCCGTTACCAGAGCTACAGGGGACGCAATGTAAAAACAACCGTGGAGCTCTGGGGACGAGAATGGTTTAAAATATATCATAAAACTTTCTTACTCACGCGCATGAGTATAGGCTGCTTGGAGCCTCTTGTTTTGTAATAGTAGTCGCTTACGAGGTTCCGACTATAATGATTTGACTGGATAAACAGTTATTTTGGAATAGTAGTCGCTTTCAAGAGGTTCCGACTATAATGATTTGACTGGATAAACAGTTATTTTTGGAATAGCAGTCGCTTACGAGAGGTTCCGACTATAATGATTTGACTGGATAAACAGTTATTTTGGAATAGCAGTCGCTTACGAGAGGTTCCGACTATAATGATTTGACCGGATAAACAGTTTATTTTGGAGGTTGGACTGTGCTGCATATATGATGAGTGGAAAGTGAAATAATGTTGGAAAGAAAGAAATAGGAGTATGGCGCGATTTCAGTGTCAAAATTCAAAACCTCGTTTCAGTATGTCATTCTTCTTCTCCCAGTATTTCAATATCCCATTCGAATTCTGTTGGTAAGAGAAGTAGCTCTTCAATTTAAATATAGAGTCTTTCTATTCTAAAGCCCCGGCTACACGTTCTAACATTGTTATACAACATTTTTTGGTTCAACAATGTTAGAACGTGTAGCCGGCATGTTAGATGACGTTTGTCTAACATCTTTTGTTAGAAGAAGTGTTTGATCGAAATCAAAACATTCTTCTAACCAAAAATGTTAGACAAACTTACGGGAGGTGGTCGCTTACGTGAAAAATCAAAATAGGCTCAAACTGGATTGATTAACCTAATTACATAAAGACATTACCTTATAAGCTAAAATTAGGCAAATAGACAAGCGCCAGTCAACAAAGCTTTTCAACACAGCACAACAAAAGGCTTTTAATCAGGAAATTGAAACTACAACCAAAACAGGACGAGAGCACGAGGCGAGGCGAAAACGCGCATGAGCCACGAAAGCGGCCTAACCGCTGACCTATGTAAAGCATACATAAATACTGGCGTGATCGCCTTTTTTTTTCCTTTCTTTTTTTTTTGAGCAATAAAGGCAAAAACAATCATTGTCAAGTCTCTTATAAAACGGGAACAAGGTAAATGTACAGTATAACACTGAACGAGAGTTCATATTTCTAGCAGTGTTCTTATTGACTAAAAGTTAGTGACATAGTCTGCAAAGTGCACTGTCTAGGAGGTGTGGCTTCATGAGCTGGATCATCACTTGCTATAGGCTCTATCGGGGGAGTGTCGCATGCGACAGGTAGGTCCTGATGAGTTGGGGCGACTTGGGCAGCTGGGGTGGAAATCTCACACGGTATGTCTGGTGGTGGAGGGGGAGGGGGTGTTGGTGCTACTGGCACATCTTCATCCTCAGAGGCATCGTCACTTGAGTTCGCATAGTTGCTGGTACTGCTAACATCAGCGGGGACCTTGTAGCATTCAGACTTCTTAACGCGGTAGGATAAGCTTCTTAACTGAGACCCGACAAACTTTTGGATATTACACCAGGAACCTTCGACAGAGACGACCAAGTATCGATCTCTGGAGCAGGATTTGTTGCGGTCTGAGTGGATGTAGATCGTCTCCCACTGATAGGTGTTGGGTAGGAAGGTATCGTTTAAGCGGACTCTTCGACGTTTCACTGTGGGGATGATTCTTGTCACGCAGCTCGTGTTATTTAGAGATTAACTCTTGGTCAACTAGTGGTACTTGACTGTTGGAGAATTGATCCCGTTGCGTCCACATTTCGCGAGCGGATAATCCTCGGGAGCGAATGCGTGAGTTCAAAGTCTCGGTGGCTATGGACAGGTCTAGAGGAGATACAGCTCCACCCAGAGGATCACGTCGAAGAATTTCCTGTTGAAGTTCTTGAATGGCTTTTTCCGCTACGGGGTTTTTGTTGTGAATCTTTACACGACCAAGCTCCACAGTTAGTCTGTGGTGGCTTATAGTAACTCGTCACCAACAATGGCTCTAAATCCAGGGGCAGAATCTGTACGGATGACAGCGGGTGGACCGTCTAGTGGACGTAATGGTATGCACAGGCGGATCAGTGCGTCACGAAGGGTAGGGCGTCGTTCGTCCTCCAGAAGTAGAGTGGAAGGGTAAGATGTGACGCATTCACGCACGACGAGTATGAGTTGACGTGCACGTTTGACAACATCGGCAGCGAAAGACATTCCAACAGCTTCTGGTGGAGCACAAGAGGACTGCTCAATGGCGGCATGAGGTGTCTTGCGGAGGGCAGCACAACTGTAACAACTGCTGGTGACACGGTTGACGGCTTTGTCCATATCGAGGGCGAAAAGGTAGCGGCTGACTGCCATCTTCAGTTGGTGGGCTGACGGGTGGCAGAATTGGATGTGTAGTGACACTAAAAGACCATCGAGGACTTGTCGTGGAACTATAATTCGCTCGCGTGTTGTAGTTAAAGGCTCTGTGCATTTGACGACAAGAAGGCCATCTTTGGAGATCGTAGCCACATTTAAGTACCTTTTCACATCCTTAACATTAGTTACTTTTTTGGATGGCCGGGTGCCCTGTTTCAGGTGGGCATGAGTGCGGCGAAGGTCTGGACAATCAGATTGTATGGCTAGCCGGGCTGGTCTGTTAGTGAACGGGAGCCTAGCAGTCCCCGTCAGCACACCTTGAATGGATGTATGACGTACTACTGAGTCTTCTGTGCGGGAGATGAAGCTGCACACTTGGCACTTTGGGTCGTTGCAATCGGGGACGTTCCGACTGGCAAAGTCTGAGGGCAAAATGGCAGACCCGGACACGTGGCGGACGGTTGCTTGATAGCGCCTGACAGTGGAAAGAAAGGTGGAAACACGTGGACTGGCAGAGAACTCTCCTCTGCATAGTTTCTCGTAAGCCTGAACGCATGGTTGGCTATCTGAGAGAATACATGCCTTGTGATTAGACTGTACGAGGTATGGACTGAAGTGCTTTGTGGCTGTAGCAATGGCTAAGGCCTCTATCTCACAGAGGAGCTACGATAGCTGATGACTTCTCAGTTTAGCGCTAAAAAATCCCGCAAGATGAAGGCTGTCGGAACGTGTTACGTAAAGAGTGGCACCAATTCCAGGATTTTTTGAGGCGCCATCAGTTACGATCCAGAGCTGGTCATTAGGTCGTGGCAATGTGATTGTGCGGTGTGAGAAGAGCGAGGCTTGAGCAGTAGAGAATGCAGAGCGGAGGTCATCAGTCCACAGGATTTCCTCCTTTGACAAGCGACCTGCGACCACATCATCAAGGGGGGGCCAGTAGCTTAGAGCAGCCTGGAAGGACTCTGGCTAACACTTTGTACGCGCCGATAAACGACTTCATGCGACCCACAGTGTCAGGGGCGGAGCATGTTAAAAAAGGCGGAGTATGTTAAAAAAGTTTTTATTTTCTTAAAGGCAATTGCTGATACTTGGCTCACTACCAACCAACCTTATATTTGATCGCAGTTGCGGATCCAGGGGTTAGGGTCAGGGGAGTCCGGAACCCCCTCTATCAATCCTTTTTTTTACTACTAGCTTAACACTGAAATTCTTGCATTCTTGGGGCCAAGGAAACTGACGTTAAATTAAAATTATAACAAGCAACCAGCTAACCACGACTAGGGTGTGGAGGAGACGTTTTAACCCCCCCCCCCCCCCCCCCCCAATCCAAAATTCCTGGATCCGCATTTGTAATCATTACTAACAGAGCTTGGCAAGCCGTTTACAAAGACCACTACGGTTATACAGCGGCCAGAAAAAGCCTGCCAGAAAAATCCCCTTTGGGGAAAAACATGACTGAATCTGAGAAGGAACTATAACCTAAGTTCTAGGGAGTTAGTAACCCATCCTACAAATGAAACAAAATATTTTATGTACACCAAAATAAATTGAGCGTAAACCAAGTGGGAAAGGTTGGTTCTGAGGCCTGAAATTCCACGTGCTATACTCCTTCTTATATACCAATGCATCATTACCCATGATGCTCGAGCCTGAGGCTCAGGCGTGCGTTTCTCAAAACTCCAGAAAACATTTCGGGTGTGAAAGCTGGGTTTTAAATTCAGTTTCTATCGAATGATGCGCACAACATAGCTTTTCGGGCCCGAAAAGTTTTCGGGAGCTTTGAGAAACGCACGCCAGGCTTTGCTGTATTTAGTGCCGACAAAAAAAAAATATTCCAGCCTAATTCGCAGGCTCAATCGTCAGAAACACTTTCGCGGTGTTTGTACGGCCAGCACAAGATATCGGACATCTGGCACAACGTAAATATAAATATTGACTTAAGCAACATTTATGGAAGTGTCACACCACCATCTCCAACCAGAGCTCCAACACACTTTTCACTTCCATTACTGGCCACGTAGGATATTTATAAGTGAAGGACGAATCGGTGGTTTTCTTGTGATAACCTTTGTTATAGAACAATCAAAGTACAGACGTGGTTTACACGAATGCGGACTGAGTGCAAGGAAAAATTGTTGGCCACATCAGGCTTATCATTTTTACTTTAGAAAAATGTAAAAGATCGTGTTGATAAGCATATTGTCAATTTATCCTAGATTTTATCGCCGATTCTTCGCAATACTTGGTGGCTCCGTTGTAATTTCGAACGCACTCGTCCATGACAAACTTGTCTTTGGGTCATAACTTTTTTGGCTTCAATGCGATGGCTTTAAAACTTTGAGAAGACACTTACAGCTATCATCCAGCAATGATATAAATGAATTCGATATATACGATATACGAGCTTAAGCGGACCTCACTTTTTGAATAAAATTGCACCCAGTGAAAAAGTTTGCTGTTATATTTGTGTTAAATTTCGGGAATCATTTTATATTGACGGCAAAATCGGTGGATCAGCTCTGAAATTTTCTTAAAATTTTCTATACACGGATTCTCTTTAACAAAACAATCTACGAACCCGAATTTCTGGGAGAAGCCTTCCCAATTCTTGCTAGTGTGAGTGCCAAGCCAATTGTCAATAGTGCGAATCGTTAAAACATATTCACTAGGTTCGGTAAACATTGTAAAATGTTGAAAATCGGCTCAAATCTCCAAAGTTGCGTTTTCTCTCTCATTTCATACGATGCATATTTATGTCACGTTTAGACATGTTTTTTAAATTCATTGTTTAAGGAGTCGGCAATGCTCTATTGTTATGCGGCATTTCTCTTTCCCCACATAAGATCGTTTAGGGTATTTTCTTACCGAGAATACATCAACCTATGGACAACATATTTTTTAAATAAATTGTACTGGAACTTTATTTTAAAGCGATGTTTCTTTTGTGCTACAAGATTTCATCCAATCGTGAAACTCCAAAACAATGTTCAAGAAAGGCTTCTAATTTTACATGTTTCCCACATAGAATTTTGGATGCATTAAAACTCAGAATAGTTTTCACTAAAAGGGAATCAATTAGTAAACTAGAGAGAAATAAATGCACTATCTGGTTAATTGATGGTAGATTTTCACGTTTCCAATGAGGTGGACGATTTCAACAATATCACAATTAACACCTTTCTGCATTCCCTGCCGTTAGGTTGCTTACTTCCTACTAAGACCATTACTTAATTGTATAAAAAGTATAAAAGTATGGAAACTGGGACAAAACAACCCGCTTGTGAAGCCGTAACCGGTTACTATTTTTCAGTCATTTAGTATTGGCTTTCTAGAACACGGTTTAAGATAGCCAACCTCCTCTATAACGAACGAAGTGAGGCTTTCCGTGGCCATCAACACACAGTAATCTCGAACTGTAGAGAAGCATGACAGGAAGTTGTAGAGGTACAAGTGACACAACCCATTCAGAGAAGAGCGAACTCCAACGTGCGAAAAACGTTCTTTTAACTTCATTTAACTTTATCGAGGACCTTACAATCATGAGAATTAGGGCGATGTACATGAACAGTTCAATTCTCTTGGAAAAGTTTCACAAATTCACAGCGCCAGCAGACCCTTTTCGTAGTTAAGCTTTTGTTTCTCTTAAACAAGCTCAGTTTTGTTGTCAATTAGGAAATTTGACACCACCCTGGCTATCTCGAACCTTCGCTCGAACAATTTTCCGTTTCCCTTGAGAGTTCGAGATAGTCGGGGTATACTGTGTTTAGTATATCTCTGGAAAACTAATAAATGTACTTCGGATACCAGGTTTCTGTTACGGCAGCAATGACAACGTTAAAACCACTTTTATTCAATAACAACATTTAATACAAGGTCATCAATGTCGTGAATATATCGCAAATTCATTTGAGGACTGCATGTAGGAACAGCAATAACATGTTTAACGAAATTTATAAATTTCTTTCAATGGATATTCTGGAGGGATTTTCTTTTGCGGAACTTGATATGAAGAAAGTGCAAATATTTGCAAATTTCAATTTAATTTCACACAAGGCGCACACCATCTGGTATGTAAAAGAAAGCTACTTACCTCCCGAAACTCCTTCCGAATAAAGAAGATAACTTATGAAGACCCCAAGTGCAACACCAAAGAACTGTAAAACAGACATGATCGGATCACTGCTCTTAAGAACTCCGCTTATTCCTTTTTTCCGCTAAAGAAAGCACCTTGCTGTCTAAAATGCTAATCGTAATGGGAAACTGATGTGTTTCTGAAGTTGTTAAGTTACTATTAATAATTCAACAAAAATGACGGAATTCAAATTTTTCTTTAATTTTAAAACTAATTAATGCAAACCTGTGTTGATCATAGTATTCTCACTTTGCTGTACTGCAAGGGTTTGAAGGTTTTTTTCCACTTTCAAAATTGCCACCTGAAGTTGTTTACTTATTTATAATGCAAAAAGGTCTGAAAACAACTGAACAATGTGGATATTTTTGTAATTTGGAGCCAACATTCTGTTTTAGTGTTAACGCTTCGGCTTTAACGCTCCGGCTTTAACGCTGAATATAATATAAAATAGCATAAGTCAAACAAAACTAGCCTTCTTATTGGCTAACGAAGCTAGGGTGTTTAGCCATACTATTCTTCGCTAGAAGCTTTATGATACATGTATGCAAATTTCAATTTCCCTCTCCAGTGAAATCTACAGCAAGCATTTTTTTATATGCGGCACCTGCTGCAAACAATTTTTTTGTGTCTCCGTCCAACTGCCATACTTTCAGCAAACAATTTTTTTCTTTATTTTTTGCTTACCTACAATTTATTTCAGTGTTTATAGCCTCTGCAAACAATTTATTTTAAAATTTTTCACCCCACCCCCCCTGTCAAAAAAAATAATGGTCCGTCCCTTAGCTAAAACATGCAGCGCATGGGTGGCGCATGGCGGATGGCGGATAGGAAAATGCGGTTAATAAAGTGCGGATAACGAAATGCGGATGATTAAATGCGGATGGAAAAAAAAATATATAAAAAATTCTATATGACTTTTACAAAAAATAAAGAAAAGAAACAGACATAACTTCAAAGTGACACGAAACAAAAGCACGAAACAGTAACTTTATTGTCCAAACTGTCTTCAAGTTCCATTTCATGCCCCACTCTACCCTAGTTGGGAAATATATGAATGTTGCGTTTCGAGCCCTTTCCCTAGGAAACGTTTGACCGATGGTGTAGTGTGCACGTGTTTGAGGATGAAGTCCGACGACTCTGACGATTACGGGCTTTTAAAATCTGTGTTTAGGAAACGGTAAGTTCGTAGAGTTCTCATATTCGATTTAACTTCACCTGTTTTTTAATTTGCTTTGACAAACAATCTTTGCGGACTTTTTGTTCGTGTTTGCCTAGTGACGACGTATCTGGTTCGTTGAAGAGTCAGGAAGGTGATGCAGATGATAAGAAAAAGTGAGTGTGCTATAGCTTTGAAGTTGTTACCTATTTTTTCTATGGTATGTTTTTGATTTTGGCCATTTATAATCGCTAAAACGGAAATCTGAATAACTGGTTTTATATATTTAAAGTTAACTTGGTCAGGGGTGAAAGAGTTTTGTTTCCAAAGTACTAGAAAAATCATAGTTAATTTCATACTTTTCACGTTTTTTTTTTCAATTTCGCTTTCTTTACATCTAGTATATTGCTTGCTGGAAGTTCTAACGTGCTAATTAGAGAGCTCCAAGAAATAAGAAAAGAGTCAAATACACGAACGTCACTATAGAAAAACTATATGAAAACTGTGCTTTTGTAACTTTTCTGTAATTGTAACGATTGTTTCCTATAAAAGAAGTGAATTTTTAGCTTGATTCGGAGGATGCGAGGGGATTGGGGGGGGGGGGGGAATTAATCGAGGGAGGCGATTATTTAAAATATTTCCACCAAAGGGGGGCGATTATTCGAGGGGGACGATTAATCGAAGGACGGCTATTATTCGAGGAAATACTACCCAATAGATAGGGAAGGTGTGGAAGCCTACCGGCACTTTCTTAACACTCGTCAACACAAATCACTTCCCACTGAAAGAATCTGCGACCTCATCCAAATGATCCTAGGAATGAACAACTTCACGTTTAACCATCAGATTCATGGCACCGCTATGGGAACTCGAATGACACCTTTATACGCACCATTTTTCATGGGTAAATTGGAACAACACGCCATAGAAAACGTTCCCTTCAAGTCACATACCTGGTGGAGATTTATCGATGATATTTTTATGGTGTGCACAGAAGGAGAAGATAAACTCAAAACCTTCATAAACTACATAAATTCTATCCATCCAACAATCAAGTTCACCCACGAATATTCAAATTCTTCTAACCAGGAACTTCCCTTCCTTAACGTAAAAGTAAACCTCAGCAACAACCTACCAAATTCACACATATCTTCATACGAAACCCACAGACAAGCATCGATATCTTCTTAAGACTTCCTGCCACCCTGCTCACACCAAACGCACTATTCCATTCAGCCTTGCCCTGCGTTTACGTCGCATCTGCTCCACTAACATTTTCTTTAATAAACGTTGCCAAGAACTTATCAACTATTTGGAACTACGAGGTTACAGTCGTCACTCTCTTACTGAAAAGAAGTCAATCGCGTAAGCACCGTCCCATCCACGTCATGAAACTCATTACCTTTAATCCAGCTCTTCCTAACGCTTCTTCGATTGTCAGCATATAATAACATTTTACAATCCTCCGCTCGCTGCAAGCAAACATTTTCCTGTCCACCCGTCTTAGCTTACAAACGAAGCCCTACGTGATCTCTTAGCAAGAACCAAGTTGCGTGACCGCACCAAACTTCAAGAAAAAACACCCTCTCGCATTTATAAATGTAAACATCCACACTGCCTCACTGGCCCATTCAAACGATCAACAACCGATTTCTTTCGTTTAGGAGCTGTGCATTTATCGTTTCGCCACTGAACGCTATCGTATCCGACCAAATCAGTTGATAGGACAGCTAAGTTTGTTGATGGACACGCTGTCGAACAGTGGTAAGAAATATCGAGGAATGTTTGTTTTGCATTCGTTTCATGATATTTTAATTGGGCTTCGAGTGACCTTCGTTTCCCTAGATTTGCATTTCAAGTTGTAGCAAAGAGTACTACCTAATAAAGAAAATATAACTTGCTTACGAGAGTGCTGATAGCGTTGTTGTGTTGTTGTTATTTAAAATGGGTAACCTAGTGGTAATATTTCTTTTCACCCGTGGGCTTTCTTCAGGATTTCTGCCTCTCCTATACTCGCCCCTGTTGCAAGCAACATACTTCTTTAATATTCGTGGCCACTTATAGCTTCGTCTTCCAAGAGTAGATATTTAGCGACAGTCAGATCCCGTTGTACTTTGAAATTTAGTAGCCGTATCTTTACCTGCTAAACCAAACAAAACTGGGTGACATTGGTCGTTGAATGCGTTGAAATTAAAACGTTGCTTTTGTTGATGTAGTCGTCATAGGACTTCAACATTTGAAATTCAACCGGAAGTAAAACCTTATGCGTAGAAGCGTAAAAATTTTTACCTTGTTGCGCATTCATGTTTAAACGGTCAATCAAAAAATTCAAATTTTTGTCCGTTACCAGAGCTACAGGGGACGCAATGTAAAAACAACCGTGGAGCTCTGGGGACGAGAATGGTTTAAAATATATCATAAAACTTTCTTACTCACGCGCATGAGTATAGGCTGCTTGGAGCCTCTTGTTTTGTAATAGTAGTCGCTTACGAGGTTCCGACTATAATGATTTGACTGGATAAACAGTTATTTTGGAATAGTAGTCGCTTTCAAGAGGTTCCGACTATAATGATTTGACTGGATAAACAGTTATTTTGGAATAGCAGTCGCTTACGAGAGGTTCCGACTATAATGATTTGACTGGATAAACAGTTATTTTGGAATAGCAGTCGCTTACGAGAGGTTCCGACTATAATGATTTGACCGGATAAACAGTTATTTTGGAGGTTGGACTGTGCTGCATATATGATGAGTGGAAAGTGAAATAATGTTGGAAAGAAAGAAATAGGAGTATGGCGCGATTTCAGTGTCAAAATTCAAAACCTCGTTTCAGTATGTCATTCTTCTTCTCCCAGTATTTCAATATCCCATTCGAATTCTGTTGGTAAGAGAAGTAGCTCTTCAATTTAAATATAGAGTCTTTCTATTCTAAAGCCCCGGCTACACGTTCTAACATTGTTATACAACATTTTTTGGTTCAACAATGTTAGAACGTGTAGCCGGCATGTTAGATGACGTTTGTCTAACATCTTTTGTTAGAAGAAGTGTTTGATCGAAATCAAAACATTCTTCTAACCAAAAATGTTAGACAAACTTACGGGAGGTGGTCGCTTACGTGAAAAATCAAAATAGGCTCAAACTGGATTGATTAACCTAATTACATAAAGACATTACCTTATAAGCTAAAATTAGGCAAATAGACAAGCGCCAGTCAACAAAGCTTTTCAACACAGCACAACAAAAGGCTTTTAATCAGGAAATTGAAACTACAACCAAAACAGGACGAGAGCACGAGGCGAGGCGAAAACGCGCATGAGCCACGAAAGCGGCCTAACCGCTGACCTATGTAAAGCATACATAAATACTGGCGTGATCGCCTTTTTTTTTCCTTTCTTTTTTTTTTGAGCAATAAAGGCAAAAACAATCATTGTCAAGTCTCTTATAAAACGGGAACAAGGTAAATGTACAGTATAACACTGAACGAGAGTTCATATTTCTAGCAGTGTTCTTATTGACTAAAAGTTAGTGACATAGTCTGCAAAGTGCACTGTCTAGGAGGTGTGGCTTCATGAGCTGGATCATCACTTGCTATAGGCTCTATCGGGGGAGTGTCGCATGCGACAGGTAGGTCCTGATGAGTTGGGGCGACTTGGGCAGCTGGGGTGGAAATCTCACACGGTATGTCTGGTGGTGGAGGGGGAGGGGGTGTTGGTGCTACTGGCACATCTTCATCCTCAGAGGCATCGTCACTTGAGTTCGCATAGTTGCTGGTACTGCTAACATCAGCGGGGACCTTGTAGCATTCAGACTTCTTAACGCGGTAGGATAAGCTTCTTAACTGAGACCCGACAAACTTTTGGATATTACACCAGGAACCTTCGACAGAGACGACCAAGTATCGATCTCTGGAGCAGGATTTGTTGCGGTCTGAGTGGATGTAGATCGTCTCCCACTGATAGGTGTTGGGTAGGAAGGTATCGTTTAAGCGGACTCTTCGACGTTTCACTGTGGGGATGATTCTTGTCACGCAGCTCGTGTTATTTAGAGATTAACTCTTGGTCAACTAGTGGTACTTGACTGTTGGAGAATTGATCCCGTTGCGTCCACATTTCGCGAGCGGATAATCCTCGGGAGCGAATGCGTGAGTTCAAAGTCTCGGTGGCTATGGACAGGTCTAGAGGAGATACAGCTCCACCCAGAGGATCACGTCGAAGAATTTCCTGTTGAAGTTCTTGAATGGCTTTTTCCGCTACGGGGTTTTTGTTGTGAATCTTTACACGACCAAGCTCCACAGTTAGTCTGTGGTGGCTTATAGTAACTCGTCACCAACAATGGCTCTAAATCCAGGGGCAGAATCTGTACGGATGACAGCGGGTGGACCGTCTAGTGGACGTAATGGTATGCACAGGCGGATCAGTGCGTCACGAAGGGTAGGGCGTCGTTCGTCCTCCAGAAGTAGAGTGGAAGGGTAAGATGTGACGCATTCACGCACGACGAGTATGAGTTGACGTGCACGTTTGACAACATCGGCAGCGAAAGACATTCCAACAGCTTCTGGTGGAGCACAAGAGGACTGCTCAATGGCGGCATGAGGTGTCTTGCGGAGGGCAGCACAACTGTAACAACTGCTGGTGACACGGTTGACGGCTTTGTCCATATCGAGGGCGAAAAGGTAGCGGCTGACTGCCATCTTCAGTTGGTGGGCTGACGGGTGGCAGAATTGGATGTGTAGTGACACTAAAAGACCATCGAGGACTTGTCGTGGAACTATAATTCGCTCGCGTGTTGTAGTTAAAGGCTCTGTGCATTTGACGACAAGAAGGCCATCTTTGGAGATCGTAGCCACATTTAAGTACCTTTTCACATCCTTAACATTAGTTACTTTTTTGGATGGCCGGGTGCCCTGTTTCAGGTGGGCATGAGTGCGGCGAAGGTCTGGACAATCAGATTGTATGGCTAGCCGGGCTGGTCTGTTAGTGAACGGGAGCCTAGCAGTCCCCGTCAGCACACCTTGAATGGATGTATGACGTACTACTGAGTCTTCTGTGCGGGAGATGAAGCTGCACACTTGGCACTTTGGGTCGTTGCAATCGGGGACGTTCCGACTGGCAAAGTCTGAGGGCAAAATGGCAGACCCGGACACGTGGCGGACGGTTGCTTGATAGCGCCTGACAGTGGAAAGAAAGGTGGAAACACGTGGACTGGCAGAGAACTCTCCTCTGCATAGTTTCTCGTAAGCCTGAACGCATGGTTGGCTATCTGAGAGAATACATGCCTTGTGATTAGACTGTACGAGGTATGGACTGAAGTGCTTTGTGGCTGTAGCAATGGCTAAGGCCTCTATCTCACAGAGGAGCTACGATAGCTGATGACTTCTCAGTTTAGCGCTAAAAAATCCCGCAAGATGAAGGCTGTCGGAACGTGTTACGTAAAGAGTGGCACCAATTCCAGGATTTTTTGAGGCGCCATCAGTTACGATCCAGAGCTGGTCATTAGGTCGTGGCAATGTGATTGTGCGGTGTGAGAAGAGCGAGGCTTGAGCAGTAGAGAATGCAGAGCGGAGGTCATCAGTCCACAGGATTTCCTCCTTTGACAAGCGACCTGCGACCACATCATCAAGGGGGGGCCAGTAGCTTAGAGCAGCCTGGAAGGACTCTGGCTAACACTTTGTACGCGCCGATAAACGACTTCATGCGACCCACAGTGTCAGGGGCGGAGCATGTTAAAAAAGGCGGAGTATGTTAAAAAAGTTTTTATTTTCTTAAAGGCAATTGCTGATACTTGGCTCACTACCAACCAACCTTATATTTGATCGCAGTTGCGGATCCAGGGGTTAGGGTCAGGGGAGTCCGGAACCCCCTCTATCAATCCTTTTTTTTACTACTAGCTTAACACTGAAATTCTTGCATTCTTGGGGCCAAGGAAACTGACGTTAAATTAAAATTATAACAAGCAACCAGCTAACCACGACTAGGGTGTGGAGGAGACGTTTTAACCCCCCCCCCCCCCCCAATCCAAAATTCCTGGATCCGCATTTGTAATCATTACTAACAGAGCTTGGCAAGCCGTTTACAAAGACCACTACGGTTATACAGCGGCCAGAAAAAGCCTGCCAGAAAAATCCCCTTTGGGGAAAAACATGACTGAATCTGAGAAGGAACTATAACCTAAGTTCTAGGGAGTTAGTAACCCATCCTACAAATGAAACAAAATATTTTATGTACACCAAAATAAATTGAGCGTAAACCAAGTGGGAAAGGTTGGTTCTGAGGCCTGAAATTCCACGTGCTATACTCCTTCTTATATACCAATGCATCATTACCCATGATGCTCGAGCCTGAGGCTCAGGCGTGCGTTTCTCAAAACTCCAGAAAACATTTCGGGTGTGAAAGCTGGGTTTTAAATTCA
This sequence comes from Cladopsammia gracilis, assembly GCA_022457155.1. Classification (NCBI taxonomy): domain Eukaryota; kingdom Metazoa; phylum Cnidaria; class Anthozoa; order Scleractinia; family Dendrophylliidae; genus Cladopsammia; species Cladopsammia gracilis. The sequence continues at coordinate 387,126 of JAJGOT010000437.1, read as the reverse complement.
GTTTCTATCGAATGATGCGCACAACATAGCTTTTCGGGCCCGAAAAGTTTTCGGGAGCTTTGAGAAACGCACGCCAGGCTTTGCTGTATTTAGTGCCGACAAAAAAAAAAATATTCCAGCCTAATTCGCAGGCTCAATCGTCAGAAACACTTTCGCGGTGTTTGTACGGCCAGCACAAGATATCGGACATCTGGCACAACGTAAATATAAATATTGACTTAAGCAACATTTATGGAAGTGTCACACCACCATCTCCAACCAGAGCTCCAACACACTTTTCACTTCCATTACTGGCCACGTAGGATATTTATAAGTGAAGGACGAATCGGTGGTTTTCTTGTGATAACCTTTGTTATAGAACAATCAAAGTACAGACGTGGTTTACACGAATGCGGACTGAGTGCAAGGAAAAATTGTTGGCCACATCAGGCTTATCATTTTTACTTTAGAAAAATGTAAAAGATCGTGTTGATAAGCATATTGTCAATTTATCCTAGATTTTATCGCCGATTCTTCGCAATACTTGGTGGCTCCGTTGTAATTTCGAACGCACTCGTCCATGACAAACTTGTCTTTGGGTCATAACTTTTTTGGCTTCAATGCGATGGCTTTAAAACTTTGAGAAGACACTTACAGCTATCATCCAGCAATGATATAAATGAATTCGATATATACGATATACGAGCTTAAGCGGACCTCACTTTTTGAATAAAATTGCACCCAGTGAAAAAGTTTGCTGTTATATTTGTGTTAAATTTCGGGAATCATTTTATATTGACGGCAAAATCGGTGGATCAGCTCTGAAATTTTCTTAAAATTTTCTATACACGGATTCTCTTTAACAAAACAATCTACGAACCCGAATTTCTGGGAGAAGCCTTCCCAATTCTTGCTAGTGTGAGTGCCAAGCCAATTGTCAATAGTGCGAATCGTTAAAACATATTCACTAGGTTCGGTAAACATTGTAAAATGTTGAAAATCGGCTCAAATCTCCAAAGTTGCGTTTTCTCTCTCATTTCATACGATGCATATTTATGTCACGTTTAGACATGTTTTTTAAATTCATTGTTTAAGGAGTCGGCAATGCTCTATTGTTATGCGGCATTTCTCTTTCCCCACATAAGATCGTTTAGGGTATTTTCTTACCGAGAATACATCAACCTATGGACAACATATTTTTTAAATAAATTGTACTGGAACTTTATTTTAAAGCGATGTTTCTTTTGTGCTACAAGATTTCATCCAATCGTGAAACTCCAAAACAATGTTCAAGAAAGGCTTCTAATTTTACATGTTTCCCACATAGAATTTTGGATGCATTAAAACTCAGAATAGTTTTCACTAAAAGGGAATCAATTAGTAAACTAGAGAGAAATAAATGCACTATCTGGTTAATTGATGGTAGATTTTCACGTTTCCAATGAGGTGGACGATTTCAACAATATCACAATTAACACCTTTCTGCATTCCCTGCCGTTAGGTTGCTTACTTCCTACTAAGACCATTACTTAATTGTATAAAAAGTATAAAAGTATGGAAACTGGGACAAAACAACCCGCTTGTGAAGCCGTAACCGGTTACTATTTTTCAGTCATTTAGTATTGGCTTTCTAGAACACGGTTTAAGATAGCCAACCTCCTCTATAACGAACGAAGTGAGGCTTTCCGTGGCCATCAACACACAGTAATCTCGAACTGTAGAGAAGCATGACAGGAAGTTGTAGAGGTACAAGTGACACAACCCATTCAGAGAAGAGCGAACTCCAACGTGCGAAAAACGTTCTTTTAACTTCATTTAACTTTATCGAGGACCTTACAATCATGAGAATTAGGGCGATGTACATGAACAGTTCAATTCTCTTGGAAAAGTTTCACAAATTCACAGCGCCAGCAGACCCTTTTCGTAGTTAAGCTTTTGTTTCTCTTAAACAAGCTCAGTTTTGTTGTCAATTAGGAAATTTGACACCACCCTGGCTATCTCGAACCTTCGCTCGAACAATTTTCCGTTTCCCTTGAGAGTTCGAGATAGTCGGGGTATACTGTGTTTAGTATATCTCTGGAAAACTAATAAATGTACTTCGGATACCAGGTTTCTGTTACGGCAGCAATGACAACGTTAAAACCACTTTTATTCAATAACAACATTTAATACAAGGTCATCAATGTCGTGAATATATCGCAAATTCATTTGAGGACTGCATGTAGGAACAGCAATAACATGTTTAACGAAATTTATAAATTTCTTTCAATGGATATTCTGGAGGGATTTTCTTTTGCGGAACTTGATATGAAGAAAGTGCAAATATTTGCAAATTTCAATTTAATTTCACACAAGGCGCACACCATCTGGTATGTAAAAGAAAGCTACTTACCTCCCGAAACTCCTTCCGAATAAAGAAGATAACTTATGAAGACCTCAAGTGCAACACCAAAGAACTGTAAAACAGACATGATCGGATCACTGCTCTTAAGAACTCCGCTTATTCCTTTTTTCCGCTAAAGAAAGCACCTTGCTGTCTAAAATGCTAATCGTAATGGGAAACTGATGTGTTTCTGAAGTTGTTAAGTTACTATTAATAATTCAACAAAAATGACGGAATTCAAATTTTTCTTTAATTTTAAAACTAATTAATGCAAACCTGTGTTGATCATAGTATTCTCACTTTGCTGTACTGCAAGGGTTTGAAGGTTTCTTTTCACTTTCAAAATTGCCACCTGAAGTTGTTTACTTATTTATAATGCAAAAAGGTCTGGAAACAACTGAACAATGTGGATATTTTTGTAATTTGAAGCCAACATTCTGTTTTAGTGTTAACGCTTCGGCTTTAACGCTCCGGCTTTAACGCTGAATATAATATAAAATAGCATAAGTCAAACAAAACTAGCCTTCTTATTGGCTAACGAAGCTAGGGTGTTTAGCCATACTATTCTTCGCTAGAAGCTTTATGATACATGTATGCAAATTTCAATTTCCCTCTCCAGTGAAATCTACAGCAAGCATTTTTTTATATGCGGCACCTGCTGCAAACAATTTTTTTGTGTCTCCGTCCAACTGCCATACTTTCAGCAAACAATTTTTTCTTTATTTTTTGCTTGCCTACAATTTATTTCAGTGTTTATAGCCTCTGCAAACAATTTATTTTAAAATTTTTCACCCCACCCCCCCCCCCCCCGTCAAAAAAAATAATGGTCCGTCCCTTAGCTAAAACATGCAGCGCATGGGTGGCGCATGGCGGATGGCGGATAGGAAAATGCGGTTAATAAAGTGCGGATAACGAAATGCGGATGATTAAATGCGGATGGAAAAAAATATATATAAAAAATTCTATATGACTTTTACAAAAAATAAAGAAAAGAAACAGACATAACTTCAAAGTGACACGAAACAAAAGCACGAAACAGTAACTTTATTGTCCAAACTGTCTTCAAGTTCCATTTCATGCCCCACTCTACCCTAGTTGGGAAATATATGAATGTTGCGTTTCGAGCCCTTTCCCCAGGAAACGTTTGACCGATGGTGTAGTGTGCACGTGTTCGAGGATGAAGCCCGACGACTCTGACGATTACGGGCTTTTAAAATCTGTGTTTAGGAAACGGTAAGTTCGTAGAGTTCTCATATTCGATTTAACTTCACCTGTTTTTTAATTTGCTTTGACAAACAATCTTTGCGGACTTTTTGTTCGTGTTTGCCTAGTGACGACGTATCTGGTTCGTTGAAGAGTCAGGAAGGTGATGCAGATGATAAGAAAAAGTGAGTGTGCTATAGCTTTGAAGTTGTTACCTATTTTTTCTATGGTATGTTTTTGATTTTGGCCATTTATAATCGCTAAAACGGAAATCTGAATAACTGGTTTTATATATTTAAAGTTAACTTGGTCAGGGGTGAAAGAGTTTTGTTTCCAAAGTACTAGAAAATCATAGTTTAATTTCATACTTTTCACGTTTTTTTTTTTTTTCAATTTCGCTTTCTTTACATCTAGTATATTGCTTGCTGGAAGTTCTAACGTGCTAATTAGAGAGCTCCAAGAGATAAGAAAAGAGTCAAATACACGAACGTCATTATAGAAAAACTATATGAAAACTGTGCTTTTGTAACTTTTCTGTAATTGTAACGATTGTTTCCTATAAAAGAAGTGAATTTTTAGCTTGATTCGGAGGATGCGAGGGGATGGGGGGGGGGGGGGGATTAATCGAGGGAAGCGATTATTTAAAATATTTCCACCAAAGGGGGCGATTATTCGAGGGGGACGATTAATCGAAGGACGGCTATTATTCGAGGAAATACTACCCAATAGATAGGGAAGGTGTGGAAGCCCGCCGGCACTTTCTTAACACTCGTCAACACAAATCACTTCCCACTGAAAGAATCTGGACCTCATCCAAATGATCCTAGGAATGAACAACTTCACGTTTAACCATCAGATTCATGGCACCGCTATGGGAACTCGAATGACACCTTCATACGCACCATTTTTCATGGGTAAATTGGAACAACACGCCATAGAAAACGTCCCCTTCAAGTCACATACCTGGTGGAGATTTATCGATGATATTTTTTATGGTGTGTACAGAAGGAGAAGATAAACTCAAAACCTTCATAAACTACATAAATTCTATCCTTCCAACAATCAAGTTCACCCACGAATATTCAAATTCTTCTAACCAGGAACTTCCCTTCCTTGACGTGAAAGTAAACCTCAGCAACAACCTACCAAATTCAGGCAGATCTTCACACGAAACCCACAGACAAGCATCAATATCTTCTTTAGACTTCCTGCCACCCTGCTCACACCAAACGCACTATTCCATTCAGCCTTGCCCTGCGTTTACGTCGCATCTGCTCCACTGACATTTTCTTCAATAAACGTTGCCAAGAACTTATCAACTATTGGAACTACGAGGTTACAGTCGTCGCTCTCTTACTGAAAAGAAGTCAATCGCGTAAGCACCGTCCCATCCACGTCATGAAACTCATTACCTTTAATCCAGCTCTTCCTAACGCTTCTTCGATTGTCAGCATATAATAACATTCTACAATTATCCACTCGCTGCAAGCAAACATTTTCCTGTCCACTCGTCTTAGCTTACAAACGAAGCCCTAACCTACGTGATCTCTTAGTAAGAACCAAGTTGCGTGACCGCACCAAACGTCAAGAAAAAACACTCTCTCGCATTTATAAATGTAAACATCCACACTGCCTCACTGGCCCATTCACACGATCAACAACCGATTTCTTTCGTTTAGGAGCTGTGCATTTATCGTTTCGCCACTGAATGTTATCGTATCCGACCAAATCAGTTGATAGGACAGCTAAGTTTGTTGATGGACACGCTGTCGAACAGTGGTAAGAAATATCGAGGAATGTTTGTTTTGCATTCGTTTCATGTTATTTTAATTGGGCTTCGAGTGACCTTCGTTTCCCTAGATTTGTATTTCAAGTTGTAGCAAAGAGTACTACCTAATAAAGAAAATATAACTTGCTTACGAGAGTGCTGATAGCGTTGTTGTGTTGTTGTTATTTAAAATGGGTAACCTAGTGGTAATATTTCTTTTCACCCGTGGGTTTTCTTCAGGATTTCTGCCTCTCCTATACTCGTCCCTGTTGCAAGCAACATAATTCTTTAATATTCGTTGCCGCTTATAGCTTCGTCTTCCAAGAGTACACACATACTGATTATTTTCGGAAACGAATCGCTCATATTTAGCGACAGTCAGATCCCGTTATACTTTGAAATTTAGTAGCCGTATCTTTACCTGCTAAACCAAACAAAACTGGGTGACATTGGTCGTTGAATGCGTTGAAATTAAAACGTTGCTTTTGTTGATGTAGTCGTCATAGGACTTCAACATTTGAAATTCAACCGGAAGTAAAACCTTATGCGTAGAAGCGTAAACTTTTTTACCTTGTTGCGCATTCATGTTTAAACGGCCAATCAAAAAATATATGAAAGTCACGCTTAACAAAAGGCTCTATCGGATATTACGTGACACCCGCTGTGACCTGACTGACTCAAGAATCTGCGAATTTTAGAAGATTTTGCTCTCTCTCTTTCGTTTGAAGAACGTAATCGTTCTGTTACCTCCAGATTATGAAAGTACAATCTTTAAGCTTTACGTAGAGGTGTAAATTATACCGGTAACTAATAATCTTATACTGGCAAATTGATACTTTGTGTTGCCGACTCGCGAAATTTTATAAAGCTTTTATCTCATTTTTCGAGACAGGGGATGGAATCTGGACCGAGGTTTGCACAACGCATGCTCTAAGTTGCGCGTTACCGCAAAATTCAAAAAGAATACAAAATTCCGCGCATTTTGATGTATAATTCATTGGGGTACGGTTAAGTTTCGGCCTGGCAAATGGGGCTTGAAGTTAACGCTTTGGTTCTATTTCTGCTGCTAACCTTTGTAAACGGCGTGAGTGCGACAAAAGAGGAATTCGAGCGTGCAGAACCCGGAGATGTTCCTTCATTTACGTACGAAATAAACAAGTAAGCATTCATTCAAGCTTCGTAAATTTGTTCGAAGATTCATTTGTGTTGAAGAGCCTTTTTGCCTTTTTTTGTAGTTACCTGATCTGTACAGTTTGTAAGGAATTAGAAGGGAAAATCAACGACCTAAGTAGCGAGTCCGCTCGGTCGGCGAGAATAAAAATTATTTTCGAAGAGTCTGCGCTAAGAGGTGTAGTCGTATTATTGTTATTATTTCGCTTCACTTCCCGATACAAACGGTTTGGAAGGGATGCAAACGATCATCGATAGATCCCGTGGATAGTTTAAATTTACGTTCTAATCGCACAATAGGAAAGTTATTAGAATCATATGACCTCCATTCGTCGAATTCATCACTAAATCCTTTAAAATGTATTTTTACTCGCTTTCCTTCTTTGTCGACCTCCTTCAACTCAATTTCGTAAAGGCGATTGTCCATGCGAAGCTTTGGCATTCTGCCCTTATCAGCTACAGCTTTTAATGGGTTCATTTCGTTGATTTATCGCTTGGGCGCTTTGATTTCTCTTTTCACTCTGGCCGCCATGGTTATTTTTATAATTCACGCTTGAAATTTTTTGTCATTCGCGCATCCCATATATGGGTATCATAGGTCCGCGAGAGTCTGGATGCAAGTTAGAGCAAATGTTAACCCTTGTATGAAATGACTTTGATATGAGTGAAATTTTTGTCCGTTACCAGAGCTACAGGAGACGCAATGTAAAAACAACCGTGGAGCTCTGGGGACGAGAATGGTTTAAAATATATCATAAAACTTTCTTACGCATGCGCATGAGTATAGGCTGCTTGGAGCCTCTTGTTTTGTAATAGTAGTCGCTTACGAGGTTCCGACTATAATGATCTGACTGGATATTAAACAGTTATTTTGTAATAGTAGTCGCTTACGAGGTTCCGACTATAATGATTTGACTGGATAAACAGTTATTTTGGAATAGTAGTCGCTTTCAAGAGGTTCCGACTATAATGATTTGACTGGATAAACAGTTATTTTGGAATAGTAGTCGCTTACGAGAGGTTCCGACTTCAATGATTTGACTGGAGAAACAGTTATTTTGGAATAGTAGTCGCTTACAAGAGGTTCCGACTTTAATGATTTGACTGGATAAACAGTTATTTTGGAATAGTAGTCGCTTACGAGAGGTTCCGACTATAATGATTTGACTGGATAAACAGTTATTTTGGAATAGTAGTCGCTTACGAGAGGTTCCGACTTTAATGATTTGACTGGAGAAACAGTTATTTTGGAGGTTGGATTGTGCTGCATATATGAAGAGTGGAAAGTGAAATAATGTTGGAAAGAAGGAAATAGGAGTATGGCGCGATTTCAGTGTCAAAATTCAAAACCTCGTTTCAGTATGTCATTCTTCTTCTCCCAGTATTTCAATATCCCATTCGAATTCTGTTGGTAAAAGAAGTAGCTCTTCAATTTAAATATAGAGTCTTTCTATTCTAACATCCAATTCTTCAAATTTGACGATGTGCTTCATCGATTCAAATATGCTACAGCCAACTCTCTCGTATGCGACCACCCTTGGTGCAAGACAAAGTGGTCGCTTAAGGGAATCAAAGTGCCCTATGGGCTATCTCCTGTAAGTTCTTCCCATCATGCATTGCTGTCATATTATGTCTGAATATTGTTTTGGATGTTACAATTAGGCATTTAGAGTAAGGGTACGCGGTTTCTTGAGTTTAAATCCTCATTTGTTGTTACTGTTAGTGACGAGGAGTGTCCAGGAGTTAGTTCGAGTATCACGAGGGACGATGTCATTTTAAAGCCGTTATCACGTCATTTTCAATCGAAATGGGGTAAACCGTACATGATGAACGCTTTTGGACCGTTTCGTGAGAATACCGTAAATGTCTTGAATTTCCGAATAGTGAGAATGATGCAAGAAAGCGTGAGAAAATTATGTTGTCAGACGTGGTTGCTTTGTATGAATAACTGGCAAAGGACGCACACGAAATGCTGCTGCTGTACGTAGGATCTAGAGAAGATCTAATTAGCCAAAAATGTGAACACAAATAGAGTAAGCAAGGCTGCTACTACATCGACTTTCAGTTTGGGTTCCGTATCATGTCGTTGCCGCGTTAAGTGTTCTACGCAATATCAGCCTTGCTTACTTTATTTGCTTTGTATGGATATCTTGGGCGCATTCCATTTAGCCAAAAAATCCGGAAATTTCGGTTGAAAGTCGAATGGAGCAGATAATTTCCGGAAAATCTGTTCGGAAATTGTGGACTACCTCCACTATTTTTTTCGTTTCGTTATCCGTACCATTTGAACGATACTTCCGTTTCCAGGCTCTCTTGAAGGACCTTCGCGCGGTTTTAGTTGTCTTTTCAATATGGCGTCTCGTCAACAATGTGGTTCTTGCTTATTCATCTCCGACACTATGGACCACAGAAACGCCATCCCCAGCACTTGTTTTACCGGAGGAATAGCAGAAATCAGTGGAATTTCGTGCTATAAATCGAGTGAACGACCTGGGTACCAGGATAATCTCATCGGTTGGTCGGTATATTTGGAAAATCGATTACCATTATGTAACGGTCACCCTAACCGGTTTTTTCCTACACTGGTAAGCACCCCTTATAAAGGGCTATTTTTACAGGTTTACATGCTGGTACTAGTACACAACTTCTTTCAAGACATTTCTTACTTCTGCTTTAGACATACAATATAGGTGGGTATTCTGACGGGTCATGTGGCTTGTGAAACAGGTAAAATAAATTATTGAGACAAGGTTAAGCCTGCCAAAAATATGTTTTTTATTTCAGGCTTAAAGCCACAAAATAAAGGGGGAAGTTGTCATTGAACATGTGTATGGCTAGCTTTTCTTCAAAGGAAGGGGCGGCTGTACACTATACTGTCATTGAGTTAACAGACATCCTCACAGACACCTCGAGACCTCAATAAAACAGAAACAGTTCATAGAAATATACACACAACAGTTCATACAAATGATAAAAATATGGACACTCTGTTCTGTCCCTTTTGTGCCCTAATAAAGAAGTTTGATTGTACTTCAGTCTGGTTGAGATATCAGGGCCCGGTTGCATAAAGCAGCTTAAGTGTGATTTACTGCAATCGTTTCCTGCATTCCAAATGATTTTCTCGCTCTCTCTTTGTGTTTCCTTTACGCTCTTTGTTTTATAAGAATGTATATTTTTAATGCTCAGGCTGGATATTTTTATTTGTTTGCCGACGTTAGGCTGAAAATATTTTTGTGTACATTCTTAGATTACAGAGTATAGTATTTCATGAAGCCTCCATAACACCCATGCCTTTATATTTATTTTACACTTTATGTACACACACACTGACATACACGTTATTGTACTACCGCGATATAATTGTCATTCATAGACGTCAACAAACTTCTATAGAATATTATAAAAACGACCAACTGTCATGGATATCTTTTGTACCTTTTATCCGAATTGCCGATATGTCGATCATATGAATGTCTAGTGCTAGTTTTTATCGTTTTGTTATAGCTAGTTTTGTTTGAAATGGAAAGAATTTTCCATACTTTTCAATGGTATATTAAAGTTCATTTAAAATATTATGTGATTTTATTGTATTTATTTTCCATCAGCACGCAAAAAATGTACTTAACAAAATCTCAGCCTTGGGTATATTCGCCAAGTTCAGCCTCAATATTCTTCCCATAAAAAGATTCTTATACTAGTATATATATATATATATATATATATATATATATATATATATATATATATATATATATATATATATAAATAAAGTGTACTCGTTACTGCGCCTTCGGTCGAGTTATCCATGATAACGCGCAAGAAAATCCTCCGAAACGCAGAGAATGGTTGCAGAAAATGCCACAGCCGGGCCCTTGACCTTTACATAAGAATTTCATAAAATTTGGTTTCATTCAAGTACATGTACCAGTCCATCCAAATACTCTTTAATTACTGCTACATAAAAACCCTGATTTCCTACAGATATGGAAATATGCTTCTAAATTTCCTCTCATACATGAGATGAGCACAATTTTTCTACATTAAAATCAACCACTTTACCAAGTTAGAATCCTCATAGTATGCAACTTCTCACAAAGTTTCACATTAAAATGATAGCAATACATGTATATTGACTGATGATTATTTACATTTATTTGGTTTGCATTTCTTAATATAAACGAGGCATTTATAAATACTGTCAGGAACAGTACAGGGCATTAACATATACTAACAACTAACAGCGGTTCACGTCCCTCATAGCCTCCAACGCAAACGTCCTTAGACGTCCCACGTTCGTGGGGGAGGAAAGATTGCGTGACGAGCCCTAACTGGACGTCTGCGTAGGAGGTTACGTCGCTCACCGAATCTGTTTCACTGCAAGGGCCAGTTTCATCGCTGTTTTCATTACGAAACATTTCGTCCGAATTTCACAATAAATATTTACATTCAGTAATAACACTGTTGTTTTGTATAGTCATTTACTCTCTCAAACCAGTATGCAGCTATAAAAGTGGCCTATAAATATTGAAAACACCGATCGCCAATCATGTAAGGGAAGTGGTCATAACAAGTATACTTGACGAGGACCCACCTTGTGTAGGGGTAGGGGGATTACACAAGATACCACTTATCTGATGACTGTAATGGACACAATTTTTTGGCCTTAAAGTTAGAGATGAGAGCTTAATATTCTGCCGGTGCATGAAGCTTGCATTGCTAGTAAAATGGCACAGGAAGATTTTTATCTTTCTCCCAGTTTCTACTCCTGATAGAATGGGGGCTATACCAACAAGACACCATCTTTTTAGGCGCCGGGGAGAGGGGGTACATAAAGAGACCACCAGTTTTTTTGTAAAATGATGGATCCTGTTCGAGTACAATAGTTTGCACACTTACTCTTCCGGCGGTGCGTTCTCGAGTAATTAACAGAATTACATGAAGCAATCGTCCATTTTATGGTAATGGAACCTATTCCCAAATCCTTGGCAATAATTGGATAGCTTCACATTTTGTTTGCGTATGACATGTTAGAGAAAAGGCTGCTGGATCATTCGTTGATAAGAGTAGTTCACAAGCGGGTTGAAAGTTGTCAGAGTTGACCGAACATAAATCGTGCACACAGGCAAAATGCGTCCGCTTCTTTCCTTAATCCTTTCCCTTAAACAAATCACATATAGGTATTCTCACTTTCTGATCCCAGTGCTTGTAGCTCGAAAAAAAAGCGGTAACATGCCACTGTAAAGTGCTTCATCTCCTCGAATCCCTCTTGTTCGCTATGACACTCCTAATACGACCGTTTTGATTGCGCGCAAAATGGAGATCGACACTTTCCGATCCGGCCGCCAAATTCGAACTTTCCGGCTCGAAAAATATGGGATGCAAAGGATTCTATACTCACTAAAACTCGCATATTCGGATCGAGGGAGTCCCCATTTATCATTTTGGGAAGAAACATTTTTCACTTCACAAAACAAGCACACAAACACAATGTCTGGTGTTCTGATTTAATCTTTGATAACAAATACTTATCATGAATATAACATATGTTCTTTTATTTTCCTCTAAAAACGCGTTTTGTACTAATACCTAAACTTAAAAACTCAGAATTTTAATAACCCAAACCTATATTTCACAATTACATTTCATATTTTCCTTTCGTTTGAAAATATCTATTTTAGTTATAGACTTTATAGGAATTCGCGCATTTAATTAAAATCGACGTGTTTATTGACCTTCATTGAGATAAGCGGTTTAAGGTTAAAAGAATGTCTCAAGAATGTCTAAGCTGAGAGCGCCAGAACTTTCGTTCATTCAGGCCAGTGATTTCTGGCGCGGACTCGACTGTCTGTGAGTATCTTTCTTTCAATATTTAATTCAACTCAAAGCACAAATTCTCCTTACTGGTCCCCATACATTTCGTATAAGACAAATCAGGAGAAATTGTTAAAGGATCAAGAGAACACATCTTGGGTGATCATTATCATAATTCTTATCACCTCTGTACTTAATAGTACATTGATACTACAAGGAGAAATTTGGTACTGATCACTACTGGCGCTTAAAAGGTTAATTCAAAATGCACATATCGTAAACTACAAAGCAAAAAGTCACAGGTTTTAAATTAACTTAAAAAACATAGACATTTTCATGCTCCTCACATTTAACATTAAAGCTTTCTGAGCTTTTCAAACCATTCCCAAACTCTTTTAAAACCCTTCCCTTTGTCAATACTTCTCAGACCTCTACAAACTAAAATATCGCCACATAAATTGCTCTCTTCTAACGTTCTCTAAAATCTCAGTTAACTAAATCAAGCTATGAATATATCGCTTCATCACGCCACAAGCCTGCGCTCGCTAAACCCCTTCCAAAAAAAATATGCTACTCGACTCTCATGTCCAATAAAGTCTATTAATAGTATCTAACAAAAATGCAGCTAACAAAGAATGTACCCATGGATCGACAAAGAATGCAGGTTAGACGACATAATACTCCTGTAAGTTAATGTTTAACTTACAGGAGATAAAAATCAAAATAGGCTCAAAATGGATTGATTAACCTAATTACTTAAACTAAAAAAAACATTTTCAAGTTGAACTGTCAATTTCAAAATGGCGTCGACAAGTGGCGGCAGTCACTGTGGAAAACTAAGAAACTCGGGACGGAAAAGGACATTTGGTACGCCGAAAATGCGAAAAGAGCGATGAAAGAATGGTTGAAATGGTGTGCAATGGTGTGTGTCGGGACGTGACCCTTCAATGAAGGCGTTATTGAAAGCGGTATTACACGGCGGCCATTGAAAATTTGAGCGCTTTAGAAGACGTTGTATGGGGAAAAAAATAACGTACATTTCGAAATAAATAAAGCGAAATTTAGACATTAATTCAATAAAGCGACACTATTAAACTCACTTATGACGTATTATTTTGTCCTTTGGGGCTTTTCCAGCCGTTTCCGGTTTCTTTGTCGCCACTGTTTTCCCTTCATATCAAAAGACGGAGTCAGGGCAAAACACTCGGTTTGAGACGGACTTTCACTCGGAGGCGATTTGTGTTCCAAAAATCCATCCGATCGGCGATTTTTTCAGCCACAGTTAAAGAACTATTTCCCTTCCACCATAAAACATGTCTGGTGTTTTGAAAATCATCGCATATTGCGCTGAAAATGAGCATTTTCTGCCACCGATTCCAAGATCATAATGTCGCCCAAATGTTTTCAAGTAGACCGGAAGTGAGGCTGGTCCGTGCATGCGAATTCGTGACAGTGTCGCTTTGAAGCACTACAGTTTTGAACAGACTTGGACGTTATCTTGACGGGTAGGTGTCACGATTTTTACAAGGATTTGTATGGGACTTAGAAGCCGCGCCTCCTGTTCGCTTGCCTTCCAGCCAAGATGGCGTCCAAAACCGTGATAAGGGCTATTGCAAGACTGAAGAGTGGTACAAAGTTGCAATGAGAAATCCCATGTTGAATTGAACGATTAGATGTTTGGCTTTCCATGAAAATACTAAGCTAATATTCGCTTACTTATATTAGTCGTATAGGAGCCTAACGACGCAATATCTAACCAATGTACATGTTGTACTTTGCATAAAAATCAACCATAATTAATATCTTAACAGTGAGGTTCCAAGATTTGAATCCATTTGTTTAATAAGAAAGTCAGCTTATTTATCTCGAGTTTGGCAAGCAAGCTACATCTGAACGATAGCTTCAAAGTCAGGTATTTTAATATGTATTATTTTATACAATTCATTAAGGCGCTATTCTTGAGACCAATATCGTGAAGTGTTCAGCCGCTCGAAACGATCACGCTCACGAAACACCGTCAGTTTACGGAAAAACTCTTTATTTCAGGCTCTCATAAACGACTACTACTACTAAATCCCCAGGTAGGCCACTTGGACTGTACTTTTAACTAATTTTGTTTTCTCTCTGCGATACAATTTATGTTTGATAATCTAGTTGACTGCAATTAATGTCGATCGATAATCGCTGCAATTTAAAGCAAAGCCCTAAATTAACTGTCTCTGGCACACAACACGGCTCTAAAACTATGTTTTCCTTTAAAATGAGTGGTTTGTAATTCAGGGTAACTAGTCTAAGAAAATAAATAGGTAAATAGTCTAATGCGAATGTTCTTCATGATTGCACACTAAACACAGTTTCAAAATATTTTTATAATTTCTGCGCATTATTTTTTTGTATTTCATGTTAATTTTTAACATCTTCTTATATTTTATTCGTAGAAGGCAACAAACTGGTTGTCGAAAGCTTATAGTTATTATTTCTTTCTTTTGATATTTTTTGCTACTATGTGTAATCTTTGCTAATGCTAATCATGAAACTATTTGTAAAGGGAATTAAACTGGTGTGTAACTGTCATGCAGAAGTGTTATTCAAGCCCTTCATGTATGTTATTTATACGGCTGTGTCAGTTATTTTGATAAGAAATACAATATTTTTCCAAGACTAATTAAGTAATAGAACACGCAATAACAAGCAACAGAATCCTATGAGTTTACCGGCGTTATAAACCAGCGCCTATTAGTGAGCAACAAATGAGCCTTACCAGCGCCTATTTACGAGCAACAAATGCGCAAAATTGAGTTTTAAAGATCAGACATGAATCGAGATTTTGTTCGATTTTTAGAGACAATCGCTCTTTTAAAACGGTTTGGAATCTAAGTAGTTGACTGTGATAGCTTAGTTGTTATTTATAGCAACCCCAGCTAATGCAATAGAGAATGAAAACTGAACTTATGTGTCGTGTGGAGTCAACTGTGTTTTACTACCAATACTTTGGAAACCTCAGGACATCTTCATCAGTAAGTGTCATTTCATTTCGAGAAGCTATTAGTTATTCTTTCGTTGCAAGAATTGTAGCTAGGCATTTCTAAACATGATTAGTTTTAGTATCTTATTTGTATTAAATTATTTCTCAAGTAGTAGCAGCCTATCTCTAGTTTTTAATGTGCTATTATGGTTGTTCTTAGCTTAAAAATTTTTAAACTTGTATTATGAGGCCCACAGATTTATTTCTCCATACATACAAAAACACACACACATAAATAATATGTATAATATAAATAGATAAATAAATAAATAAATAGTCAAGACTAAATAAATACATAAAATAAATATTTACACTATATGCACGATTTTCTGTGCTAATAAAAACCTTGTCTCACAACCCCGATCGTCAATTAAAGTTAATTAACCGAATTTAGTGGCCAGCGGTATTGAAATAAAGTATAGTATGTATGTAGTCATATTAAAGAATTGTGTAAATATGGATTTCTCTAAGTAGTAATTTCTAAACTTATATATATATATATATACTCATTTTCTTTGGACAAATCTGTCCAAGCGGGGAAAAGGTGCAATGAGGTTAACCCTATGTGAAGCACCAACCCGTGAAACAAGGCCAGATCACTACACCGGGAACTCCGTGCCCTGCCCTTTACGACAAGGGCGTGGGTTCTTTAACGTCCCCTGCTAACCATATAACACTGAAGATGCAAAAGACGGGGCCTACGATTTATCGTCCTTATCCGAGAAGGCTAGAACATCTTACCATTTGCAGATGTCATTGCATTATGAGGGCCGCATGTTTATTACTTCATACACACATACACACATAAATAAAATAAATAAATAAATAAATACATTACTTGGTCATAAAATAAATATTTGCACTATATGCACTATTCTCTACGCTAATTTAAAAAACCTTGTGTTACAACACCGATCGTTAAATAAACTTGATTGATTGACAAATTTTAGAAATACAATACATTATTGAAAAAAGTATTGTATGCACGCAGTAATATTATAGAATTGTGTAAATATGGATTTCTCAAAGTAGGCTTTGTAGCTCTTAACTAGACGATCTTTTTGCTTGGATACGTCTTTTTTCGTTCTCTAAAGATTTACTCCGTTGTCACTGATTTCATAAAAACAAGATTGTATCCGTTGGAGGAATTTTCAAGTGGTCGAGCGATAAAACAATATATAAGTAGACCTGTTGAAAGCAGAAAGCCACTTAATCTTCTCAGTCTACTTTGAAACGAAAGCATCTGATCACACTAAACTAGTTGTCACGATTCCCGCCGATCTGCCTATCACCGACGCCGAGAGGTCAGTTCTTAGCAAGGGCCTAACATTTGTACCAATCAATAAACGTGTTGATGAATATCAGGTTAAAGCAGACTGCGAGAAATTTTTCCGCCGTCTCCGCCTCAAGGCTCATTTTGATAATCAGGTTAGCGATGTTTTACCAGACTCGCCATCCGACACAGACGACTGCTTTTCCAAATACAACCCTAAGGTCTCTACATGGACACCACCTGAAGGTCGCTTCTCTGCCATCGATCACTACATTGACCGTTGTCGTCGTTCTATTAATGCGCTAGACTTCAGACAGCAAACCTCATATGAAAATCTTCCCGAGGCTGAAAAAGAAGCACTACGAAATTTAAAACAGCGGAAAGACGTGGTCATTAAGCCAGCTGACAAAGGGGGTGCCATTGTTGTTTGGTCACGACCCCTCTACATTGAGGAGGCTATTCGACAATTATCTGATAATCAATTCTATGAGCGTCTCAACAGTGACCCTATCAAAGTCAACCAACAAAAAGTGAAAACCACTGTGAATGATATGATCCTTAATGGCGAACTCCCATCATCGGCTAAACATCTCATCGTTACTACACCTCGCACCTCGCGTTTCTACCTTTTGCCGAAGATTCACAAACCTAACAACCCAGGTAGACCTATAGTCTCAGCTTGCAGCTGCCCTACTGAGAACATTGCGGCTTTTTTGGATGAAGTTATGTCCCCTATTGTTAACACCCTCCAAAGCTACGTCAAGGATACTACCCATGCTCTGAACATTTTCGATTCCTTTAAATTCACCGGTTCCGAAGCGGACCAACGTTTTCTTTTCACCATGGACATCAAGTCCCTTTACACTGTAATTCCTAACGACGCTGGTCTGCAAGCCCTATCTCATTTTCTGGATAAACGTCCAATCAAACAGCCGCCAACCTCCACGCTAGTAAGACTAGCAGAACTTGTCCTCACACTTAACGCGTTCACCTTTAACAACCAGTACTTCCGGCAAGTCGGTGGAGTGGCGATGGGAAGCAAGATGGGGCCCAGTTACGCCTGTCTATTCGTGGGCTACATTGAGGAGCAAGTGTTCTCCCAGTACACTGGAACAGTACCACAATTGTTCAAACGCTACATTGATGACATCGTTGGAGCTGCCTCTTGTAGTCGTGATGATCTCGAATCGTTTATCCATTTTGTTTCCAACTTCCACCCAGCTCTGCAATTCACGTACACTATTTCCGAAACTACACTACCTTTCCTCGACATCACCTTACGCATCTCTGAAGATACGATTCAAACCACTGTTCACTACAAGGAAACTGACACACACAGCTATCTTCACTACCAGTCATCCCATCCTCAACACTGCAAGAAAAGCATTCCCTACAGCCAACTTCTCCGCCTTCGCCGTCTTTGCTCAGAGGATGGCGATTTCATTTCTAAGTCCAGAGAAATGATCGGCTTCTTTGAAGCACGTGGGTACCCCTCTATTTCTCTGAACAACGATCTCAACAGAGTTGGCTCAATTCGTAGAAATGATGCGCTGGTCACACGCATGCGAGACAACATCCAAGACAAGATTCCCCTGGTATTGACGCACCATCCCCTTAACGGTCGCATTAAGCGGATCCTCCTGGATAACTTTGATATCTTATCCCGTGATCCCGAGACCAGGGACATCTTCCCACATCGGCCGGTCGTCTCTTCTCGACGCGACCGGAATTTGAGAGACATCCTGGTGCATTCTGACGACCACTGCCCCGCCGAACAGCCTGGTACCTTCGCTTGTCTACGTCCCCGGTGCCGTACCTGTCAATATATCACGTCGGACATCCACCTCCGTGGCCCAAATGTTTCAATTACCATCCGTGAACATTTTACATGCCAATCAGAGAACGTGGTATATTGTATCTCCTGCCGTCGATGCTCCCGATTATACATCGGGGAAACCGGTCGCAGTCTGCGTGAACGCTTTGGCGAACACCTTCGAAGCGTTCAAAAAAACACTCCCGGTTTCCCAGTTGCCGAACATTTTAATTCTACTGGCCACTCACTGTCGGACATTGTCGTTAGGGGACTGAGGTTATGTACCGGCACCAACCTCAAAAGGAAACAAGTGGAAATGGAAACCATCTTTAAGTTGGGCACCATGCAACCGCATGGGCTTAACACGGTTTTCCATTTCCTCTGAACTGCGCGCGCTCATACACTATTTGCTTAGCGCGCGCTATTACAATTTTTCAAATAAAACAAGTCGCGTTCAAAACAACGGTCATCAACCTGATGAAGGGCCAAGCCCGAAACGTCGTTGCTAGAAATTTACTTGACACTTTCTTAAAACATTTTATTTTATTTTTCAAATATGTTTATTTCTATTTCAAATTCTTGCATCTGAGTAAACCCTTTTATGGAATGCCCGTTCCAATTCTGTTCAGAAGTTATATATACTTTTTTTTTATTTAAGCAAATATTTAAACAGAAAGTATTCAGTTCAGCATAGGCGGGTTTAAATGGAGTCCTGTATTTATTATTATTATATTATTATAAATTTTAATGTAATCAGTGATTAAATTAAAATTCATAATAATAAAATGAGTTTATTACACACTACATTATAATTACTTATTAAAAGCAGAAAAAAAGGAATCATAGTCTGGTTTTTAAGAAATTGGCGAGGGCAGTTTAAAATTGAGTGGCCGCCTTTGGTGATGGATCTTACAGACCTAAAAAGCGTGTTCCAGGTCTTCGCTCCACTGTATAAAAAAGAACCCTGAAACTTTTCGTTCTCGCGAGGGGTAGTCTTAGCAAGTCCCTAGTTCTTAAAGCCCAAAATTGTGTACAATAGACGTATGTTGAAAGTCACTTAATAGGTAATCTGGAGCCGTACGCCATTAATGAACAGTAATCAAGACAAATGCTAAATGCAGTCCATTGTAGTGAAACGAGCGATATTCAATAATGCAGGCAGCGCGCCTATGCAGCTTAGGCAGCTTGCTTCCTTAACTGCAGTTATCCCAGACATATGACTGCACCCGGTTTTCCAACTTTCCCGTTACATGTCCCCCCTCCCCACCCCCACCCCCAAAGCAAGCCTTTTGTTTCAAAACTGATTGGCCTATATATATAACCGGGTGGGCTTATATAAACTGGTATGGCGAGTGATATGTGAAGATACTTAAGTTCGTATTTGCACACTGCTTATTTCCTCAGGTTTATTCATCGGCCTGTATTTCAAGCTGACCAAACGATGTTGATGTCGAACCACAAAAAGAGGCTTGCCCTGGTACTGTTAATCATTTTAACCATTATAACCATAATAATAACGTTCATGTATCCGTTAAGTGATTCTCTACAGCCGAGGCTCCCGCCAAAGAGGTCAGAGGGAATGGTGGCGTCTACGTCAATCTTGAAAGACGTGGTGTCTACAGCAGTAAACGCCGAAAACATGTTAGTTAAAAATTCAATTCTAGTATTAGTTTACACAACATTCTGGGGTGAGAAGGAATGGTTTGATATTACGGGCGATTGCTCGTTAAATGGAAAACGGAAAACAAGCTGCAAGAAAGACAAGCTGGAGTTAACTTACGATAAACAAAGATTTAATGAAAGTGATTTCCTTATATTCCATGCCAATGACATGCCAAGCTTGGATCATTTGAAAAGGATTAATAAAGATAAGCCTCCTTCGCAGTTATGGATTTTTAATACGATGGAATCTCCAAACTTAACTCCCAATACAACTCCTTTGAATGGTTTGTTCGATTTGACCTATACATACAGATCTGATTCAGATATCTGGATACCTTATGGACGCTACTGGGAAATTCCGTTCGCAAACAGTCCACAGAAAGATTTCTCGGCTGGCAAAGACAAGCTCGTTTCGTGGATGGTTAGTAACTGTCGCCCTCAGCTTAGAGCATCGTTCGTTCGTGAGCTACAAAAATATATTGCAGTTGATGTGTTTGGAAAGTGTTCAGGAGAATTTGGTCCCTATAGGCCCGCCTGTCAGCGACTTCGAGCTTGTATAGACATTAATAAGCAGTACAAGTTCTATCTCAGTATTGAAAGTTCCCTGTGTGAAGACTACATCACTGAAAAGTACTGGTGGCATTTGGGTAAGCTGGTTGTACTTTTTTTACCATTGGAGAGGGGGAACGGAGGGTGTTACACGCGATTTTTGACAATTAAGCTGGTTGACTAACCACTCTAAGAGGTAGAGGTTTTCCTTTTTTTTTCTTCATGAAGCTCACATTTCTTCTGGTACTTATTGCATCGTCCCTTATGCAGCTATTCTAATTGTCGTTGTATGATCAAAGCTTAAAGCCTACAATGTATATTAATTAGCTATGTTATACTAACATCTGCAATGCTTTTCCGTACATAACTGACAATTCGCACTGAGAATAGGGAGGCAAACATTTTAGCTACAATCTCGGACAGAACTGTTGAGACACTTAGACAAATTGTGAGCATTTCTCAGCATTTAAAAGCAATTATCATATCTACCTCCCCGTACCCCCACAAAACAATGTTGTACGTACTCAAAAAACATCCCAGGTCTCTGAGCAACACTTCTAAAGCAACATTGAACGGAGGGGGAGGGTGAGGGCTTCGATAAATGTGTTTTTTGACAGGACATTGGACTGACGGTTGTCCTGCGCGCGGAAACACTACTGCCCCAACGAGTTGTGTCCAAGATTGTAGCTTGCCACATTTTCATTATTGTGGAGCTAGAATTCTAAATACAATAAATATTACTTGGAGGTGAAAACAAGTAGTTGTATAATAAGTGATTCCCGGGTTGACGTCATCTAATTAACATTTTGTAAATTCAAATCCCTTTAACTCACTAACACGACGTTCAAAACAAGAAATATTTTGCCATTCAACTATTCAATGTACATAGAGTTGATTCTGAAAATAGCTTTCTAGGGGTGATAGGCACTTTAAGAGGACAATAGAGTCAGAAGCACCTAACTAAGTGTTTCGGTAAAAAGCTGTTTGGAAGGCGTTAGTCATCTTAAAAATTCGTAATAAATTAGATACACACTATCAAAATTTAAATTCTAAATGAAATGGGGGAGGAGCTGAGCCTTTTATATCGGAACGTCGTGTTTAACTACAACCAATCCAATTTAATCCCGCAGTGCCCTCTTAATTAAATATTTTTAAACGTTACCAGGTGAAGACAACATTATACCGATAGTAATGGGAGGAGCAAACTACACCAAACTTGCCATTCCTGGTTCTTACATCAATGTGATGGATTTCAAGACTGTGAAAGATCTTGCAATTTATCTTCACTACCTTGACAAGAACAGCACCGCATACAATGAGTATTTCAAGTGGAGGCAAAGATATCAAGTCTCAAAAGTCCCTGATTACTGCTCATTTTGTGAAGTTGTAACCTCGAACACTCGGATCAATAAAAAAGGCTACAAGAACCTAACAGACTACTGGTTCACACAAGGAAAATGCAACAAAAAGGACCAAATGATAAGAAACATGTGGACCCAAACACTGTTTAGGTCTGTTTAAGATATTCCATCGTAAAAAAATGGCGGAAATTCCAACTTCGAAATGTCATATCTTTGGATCGCATCAACATATTGGTCGTTTTCACACTAGAGACGGACAAATCGTCTGGACGGACAATTCGTCTCAGGCGGACAAGTCGTCTTAGTGTGAAAACGGGACGAACAAAATTTTGGACGTAAAAGTCGTCTGATTTTGTCCGTCGATTTGGCCGTCTATTAAGACGATTTTTCGAGGACGATTTGTTCGTCTAGACGGATAAGTCGTCCAAAGTCCGACTTAAATTCACACCAGACGAACAAATGGTCGTATCTCGGCCCCAGTACTCGCTAAGAGGAATGGAACTAGTAAAGGGAGTGAATGGTTTATGGAAAAATCAAAATGGCGGATAGAAAGACGTCCGTACAAAGAAAGAGAAAAGCAAACGCAAAGCGTAAAAACAGGGCCTGGTCCGAGCAGGAATTGCACTCATTTGCCAGTGTTTTGGCCTCAAATGAGAATAGGGATCGACCCTCACTTTGGAAACAATGGCTCTGAAGAAAAGTTCAAACGAGAGTGTGTTAAAAAAGATTCGTGAAACTGGTGTTACTGAATTACTTAGGTCTAGGAGTAGATACTTTGATGTCAGTGGTCTCTGGAACGAAACGAAATCTTCGCTGACTTGACGTTTTCTTCCGTTTAATAAAAGCCTACTCCATATGTACTTGATGGTAGCCATTTTTTTTTCTTAAAGCAATGTAACCAAGCCTGTTAGTGCCAGGCCCCTTGCTTTCAAAATCGTCTGTTTGTTCGTTCAGATATGAATTTACGATGACCAACACAAGGTGAGTTGTCCTTCTAGAATTCACATTACACGAACAAATCGTCGGACGACTTGTCCGTCCAGACGATTTGTCCGTCTTCTAGTGTGAAATGGGCCATTTACGAACTTTTTTCACTTTTGAAATTATTATGGCATGTACTTTCAGAAACGGTCATCATCACAGGCAGCCCAAGCTCACGTCACGAGAAAGCGAAGGATTAATTATTAGTGGGGTGGGAGACGGGACGTGACCCTTTGATTTAAGCGGTATTGGGGTATTCAAGCCGTTTTGGTGATTTCTTTGTTCCCCGTGTTTCCACTCATAAAGAGAGAGCAAGGCAAAACACTCCATTCTGGACAGCCCACCGAACGAAGCCAAAAATTCTAGGCTAAAATATCCCCACGGCCACAATTCCACCGCAGAATCGAATTACAAAGGTTTAACTTTCATTTCAACTCTCGAGCCACGCAATCGCAGCCCTTGAGCGACGGCAGGCGGCAGTTTGTTTCCCCAATGAAACGGTAAAACGATGGACGAGATCCCCGTACAAAGCCATCACGACACAACGACCGTTGAAATCGGCTTGGCAACCTCGTCACATTGGCAAACGAAGACTTACGAGGGGTACTAGAACGCAATTTGTAATCCAGAATTATTTTAGCACCATGGGTCCCCTCAGGTCGAATCGACAATACCGCATTGTCTCAATCGCCCAATCAAAATCGCGCCGCGTCGTGTTTACAAAATTCAAACACCAGTTCCGGTTGTATTTGCTTTGAAATGGCTTCAAAACCGAACTGAGCATCCGATCGACGCTGAACGTTAAGTAGGAACTGAGGCGACAAAATCGTTTCACAAGTGGAAGTCATGGTAAGTTTTTGCGTTTATGCAGCTTCTATTAGCTAATCATAATTTGTTAACAATTTTTCCGAGTGAAAACGGAATTCAAGTTGCAGGAGAAATTTTCTTTCTGTCCAGATGCTGCTAATAAAATTTCCCTGGCTTCCGTAAGGCTATCCACAAAATGTTCGAAGTCACACTGTAACCTATCATGGGAGGAAGAAAGTTTATTCGTACATCACAAATGAATATGAGGGGGTCGTGAGCATGTAGGGGGTCCGGAAAACTGCATCCCTTAGATCCGAAAAGCGTTTGTGAAGTTAAGATATGATGAAAGACCGCATTGTTTTTGGATTTTTGGAAAAAATTTGGGTTAATTCTTAGCCTATTGTAGAGAAAAGATCCAAAGTCGCCTTAATCCGGGTGATTTAGTGACCCGCACGGGAGACCGGGAGATTCGTTCCGTACTCGGGAGACTCCCCGGATAATCCGGGAGAGTTGGCAACAGAATGTAAACTATGGAGGCCATAATCTTTGGGGTTGTATCCTTGTATTTCTCGACATCTGGTGTAAGACAATTTTCCTTCCCTCAGTAAGTATCCTGCCTTCTTCGTTGAAGACCTGAATAAAGGTAAACGGCTAGCGAGGTATGAACCAGCTGCGTCGATATACCTTCTTAATATAGAAACTAGACGGTAATTACTTTCTGATTTAGAGATATAAACATAATTACCTTCCCTATACACATCGGTCTTACTTCGATTTCTAGGTACAAACATCTTAATAAACTCGTCATGAAAAGTTAGATTAACACGAAAAAATCCTGCGAAACCTTAACAACATGGAGCTGCCAAACGCAAGCCCTTCAGGAATGCTCCTACGTTGCCATACTTGTCCATAATCAGTTTCTTTATGAGAGCAGAATCCGCTGGTTTTCTCTTGTTTATAGGCTGGCTCCTTGTTGGTTTGGCACACTCGATTAAGTTTTTACAGCAGGCGTTATCTAAGGAATTGTGACCGTCTTCGGGTATAAAGGAATGCAGCCGTTTCAACGCCGCATGTACCAAAGTCAATGACGCTGGAGACGAGCTGTTGATTTAACTCAG
Organism: Cladopsammia gracilis; assembly: GCA_022457155.1. NCBI lineage: Eukaryota > Metazoa > Cnidaria > Anthozoa > Scleractinia > Dendrophylliidae > Cladopsammia > Cladopsammia gracilis. The sequence goes on along the minus strand of JAJGOT010000437.1, from coordinate 362,223 downwards.
AAAAGTAAAACGCTAATATAGGGGTAGAAAACGTCAATTGACGCCAATATGCTTACACTTGCACCAAGCAAAAAACTTCTTTATTTCGCAGACGTATTTTTTCGCAATAGAATCAGCCCTACATTTAAGCAAAATAGAAAATAACAGAATTAGAATTAGGCTAAGCGCCGTAGGGAGCGAAATCCACGATTTGCTTGCGTGTACAACCTGCAAGAAAAAAATTATAAATTCAAATCTAATAAACAAAAGGCTGTGAAGCAAAAATAGTAACAGCTTTCGAAAAGTCATCTAAGACTTGTGAAAAACAGACTGTAATCCTTAATTCTACCAAATCATTATGTACATCCGGGTTACCATGAGATGCGCACGCACCGCCGCAGGTCAGTGCACTTATCGATCGCCGTGGGTTCGGACGTGTTTGTCATCGTGCTGTTATTTGGGTTTCTTTATCGCTGTGACGGTAAGTTTACCTGATTTCTGTTTATTATTTTGTCTCTCGCTTGCAGTCGACGCGTTCCACTGCTGTTTCGGCCATAAACGGCCTGAATTGCTGTTTATTCATTTCGCGAGTCTTGTTACGTGTTACAGTGCTCGACTTGGCAAAATTAGTGACTGCAGGACGTGTCCTGAGTCGAACTAACGAGGTATAACGCGCTTTATACCTGTTCACTCTTAAAGTTATTTGGGATTTTAGGGCCCATTACAACGAGATTGTAAGCAAAGTTCAGCCGTTTGTTGAAACCGGCTTCGAACCACGTGGCGGACGTGTCCGCCATTTTGGATTTCAAGTTATCTAATCTTGTCTTCACCTCTTCGTTTTGTGTTATAGACAATGGGTGACAAGGGTAAGCCTGATCTGTCTGGAAAGCCAGGCCATTCTGGACCCCCCACGTCTGCAGAGTTTAAGGCTATGTTTACTGAACTTCTCGATGATGCTAAGAAGGATATGCTAGCTCAAGTTAAAGATTCTATTGATCAAGTCTAGGTCGACTTTGAAGCTGTTGAAGCCGAGCCTGAAGGCGCTCAAATCAGCACAGAGAATAGCCCAGATGCTGTGGTGTAAAGCAACATTAATGAGTTTATTCAACCAAAAGAACCTGATGCCGGTCAAGGTTCAAGCAATGATTCATTCGAATCACTTGCGCAAGAGTTCAGTATTGGGGAAAAGACATCTCCAGCCATAAATACAAATTTGGCGGATATAGTGAAAAGTCTACTTGCAGAAAAGCTCTCGAAAGAAAAGCTAAGTGAAGTACAGGGAAAGTACCTGAGACCTGAAAACTGCACCAACTTGGTGGCTCCCAAGATAAATAAACAAATTTGGCAACAATTACATCAGGAAACCAGAAACACTGATTCTGCATTCCAGAAGACACAGTCGTTGCTGATTTCAGGTTTATATGCAGTCCTCCAGGTGTGCAACAGTTCTAGTGGGGAACATGGGGATGCCCTGACTCATGCAGCAGTCCTATTGTTATCAGCAAATAGGGATCTCAACCTGAAATGCAGGGATCTCATTCGCCCTGATCTGAACAAACAATATGTCTCACTGTGCAATCCGTCTACTGCTGTGTCAACTTTTCTGTTTGGGGATGACCTTAACAAGGAGGTAGAAGAGCTTACCAAATCTAACAAGCTCGGCAATAAAGTTACTCCAAAGCAACGAATGGAACCTTATAAGGTCCCATCTGGTAGAGGCATGCGTGATCGCGGCCGCTTTAGCCAGAGTAATGGCAGGGGAAGGGGATAAAGGTTTACAAGTCGTCCTTTTTTAGCACCAGGCCGGGGCCAAGCACGGTCCCATCAGAATCCCAAGACCCCATCATCCAAGACCCAATAGTTTCTGCAGAGGTAAGTCATAGTGCTATTGCTAATATTATTTCAAATCAGCCCCCTTTTAAGGCAGGAGGGCTACGAGATTTCCTCCATGTGTGGGAGAAAATAACAAGTGATCCATTCATCTTGGATGCAGTTTCCCATTGTCACATTGAATTTAACCTGATACCTGAGTCTCAAATTTATGCCACGAGAACACAGTTTTTTACTGCATTTGAACAGACAGTCATTGACAATGAAATAGAGAAATTCCTCCAAAAAGGAATAATCAGGCTCTCCACACCTGAGGATGGTCAGGTAGTATCCCCCATCTTCACACGACCTAAAAAAGATGGGTCTCATAGAGTAATTTTTAACCTTAAGAAACTGAATGAGTCAGTGTCTTATCATCATTTCAAAATGGACACACTAGAGACAGCTATTAAGCTTATGAGACTACCATTATGCTTTATGACCTCCATTGACCTCAAAGACGCATATTACTCTATACCTATTGCATCAGAGCATCAGAAATATTTGAAATTTGTTTGGAGAGACCAGTTATATGCCTTTACTAGCCTGCCTATGGGCTTGTCTAGTAGTCCCAGGATTTTTACCAAAATTATGAAACCTGTCTTTGCTTTTCTGAGACGTCAGCTTGTTCACACTTGTTTGGGTTATATTGATGAATCCTTCTACCTTGAAGATGGTTATGTGGAATGCGAGGAAGCCACATTACATGCAGTGCAATTCATTATCAGCTTAGGTTTTAAAATCCATCCTGATAAGTCAGTTATCATACCGACTCAAACTTTAGAGTTTCTAGGATTCGTTTTGGATTCCATTCACATGATAGTGACTCTTACAACTAAGAAAGTTGATAAGCTCTTGCAGTTGTGTCGTAAGTTTTCTCAGCCAAATAAACAGTTTACAATCCGTGAGGTTGCATCTTTTCTTGGCACACTAGTCTCAAGCTTCCCTGGGGTGGATTTTGGGCCCCTCCATTATCGTCACATTGAGGCTGATAAAGAGAGAAACTTAAAATTGAATCAGGGGAATTTCGATGCATTCATGGTCTTATCTGATGAGTGCTTGACAGAAGTTCACTTGTGGTCTGCTAATGTTCATTCGGCTTCAAGGAAGATCCACCACTCCAGTCCTGACGTAGTAATTTACACTGATGCTTCTCTTACAGGCTGGGGTACTCAAATGGAACATGGTGACCATACATGTGGTATATGGTCTAAGCTTGAATCAGCCAAGCACATTAATTATCTAGAGTTATTAGCTGTTAAACTTTCTTTGTCATCTTTGTACGATGACAGAAGTAACATTCATGTTAGGATTATGTCGGACAACACTACTGCTGTTTCCTACATTAATGCCATGGGGGGATGCAAGTCATTAGATTGTAACTCCCTTGCACAAGAAATTTGGGATTGGGCCATTGCCAAGAATATTTGGCTTTCAGCTGCCCATATTCCAGGATCAAGCAATGTTGATGCTGATCAGTTATCTCGCAATTTGAATTTGGATCTTGAATGGATGCTTTCAGCTCCTGTATTCAAGAAAATTACCTTGCTGTTTGGACAACCAGACATAGATCTCTTTGCTAGTAGACTTACTGCGCCTTTCATTAACATGCGGAATTAGAAATTCAAATCTCCACCGACGGTTGCGTTATTCCCTGCCGTCAATCATAATTAATACGAAAGCCAACGGACCATGTAAAAAAGAAACAAACAAAATGAATCGAAATCTACCAATCACAATGCACGGACGTGACCTTTTGAACTCATTGAAGTGAAGACCTGTTTTCCGAGAGGTAAGCTAAGATAATTGACGGCAGTGTAAAACGAAAGCGTTGGTGGAAATTTGAATTTCAAATTCCGCATGTTATTGAAAGGCGCAGTAATGCGCAAGTGGAGACCTATGTATCGTGGAAACCACATCCAATGGCAAAGTATGTAGATGCTTTTTCCATTAATTGGTCAATTTTTTTCTTTTACGCATTTCCCCCATTTTGTCTTATTTCCAGATGTGTGCAACAAATAATTCACAATCAGGCAACGGGAATCATGATAATACCTCTATGGACAACAGAGCCATACTTTACAGCTGTGCTGTGTCTATTGATAGACACACACCACAACGGGTTCTGAAGGCTTCTGCTCAGGATCTCATTCATCCAACTCTGGAGGGTGCACATCCACTACACCGACGAGTGGAGTTACTGGTATGCAAATTATCAGGCAATCCTTGCAGAAGTCGGAGCTTTCGCCAGACATTGTTGAGATCGTCATGCATTCCTGGCGAGATAGTACACACAAACAATACAAAGTGTATGATGATGATGATGATGATGATGATGATGATGATGATTTGTTTATTTATCACTCTCGCAGCCTATGGCTGAATTACAGTGTAGGTCGATAATAAATATATGCTAACAAATAGATAGTTTCACAGTAAGTTACTCTATAATTTAATATCATAATAAATTACTCTATAACACACACACACACACACACACACACACACACACACACACACACACACACGCATGAATGTATGAAGAAATAACCGAGGACTAGATGGCGAGCGCTCTATGCGCATATTTTACGCTGACAAAACTGCCAAATCGGTCGGTTTTTGCCGCTATAGTGGTATGCGCTTTTGGTCGCTGATAATAGCGAGGGGACTGTCCAGTGATCTGCGAGTGTATAAGAGGGTGCAGGGGGTTTCCGGGGGCGATTTTACTTACAAACTTGGCGCATGCCATGTCCCTGCGCTCCTCTAGAGTGAGGATCCCAGCCTTAGCCATCGCGCTTGCATATGGTAGGAAAGGAAATATAAAAGGAAATATAATATATCAACAAGTGGCTGCAATTTTGTAGTGAAGGGTCACATGATCCCCTGCATCCCTCTGTAAGGGCCGTGCTCTTGTTCCTACACAGCCTCTTCGAGAAAGGTTTAAGCTACTCTGCTCTGAATACAGCCCGTTCAGCAATCTCCAACATTGACATGAATGGCAGTGATGATCAGGATCGTACACCAATAGGGAAGCATCTCCTTTTGTGCAGATACCTTAAAGGGGTGTTCAACAAACTCAAGCCTGTGCCAAAGTACAACAACATTTGGCCTGTGGACACTGTTCTTGATTACCTGAGTTTATTCTGGCCTCTGGATAAGATCAATTTGAAAGAACTCACCTTGAAATTAGTCATGTTGATTGCACTGACCACAGGGCAAAAGTGTCAGACACTGACATTTTTGGATATATCAGCAGAGTATATGCAGAGAAATGAGCAATGTTTTAATTTTGCCTTAACGGAATACCTCAAGCAGGACAAACCTGGCAAAGTGTTTGGAAATGTCCGCTTGTACAAGTAGCCAGTTAAGGAACTGTTTGTGTATGAAACTTTAGATTACTATATTGGTGTTACTGAGAAATTAAGGGATTCCAATAAATTGCTTGTATCATTCATCAAACCACATAGGGCAGTGACCTCGTCCACTATTGGACGCTGGATCAAAACCATGTTAGGTCAGGCAGGCATTGATACAGAGTTATTCTCTGCTCATAGTACTAGATGTGCTTCAACGAGTAAAGCACTTACGTCTGCTTCTACTGATGTAATCCTAGCTACAGCTGGTTGGACTGAAGAGTCCGCATTTCGTAAATTCTACAACAAACCAGTTGCTGTAACAAACCAGATGAGTGTTTCAGTTCTCAAAGAGGCTTTTACATGCAGAATGTGTATTGCAGCTGTGTGGAATTAAACTATGCTGCGACATAGACTAATTGAGCACTTTGTCATTTTGTGCTCTGTGCGTTAAAATCTCATGGTAACCCGGATGTACGTAATGATTTGGTAGAATTGAAAATTAAACAAGACTTACCTGTAAGTTAAAGTTTGATGATAATTCTGCCAAATCATTAGTAGTACAAAAGGGTTAACATGCCCATTACACCCTTACATGAACCCACCCTATCATGGCTTTATGCCTTCCTGTCACTTCAGCATTATTGGTTTCCTGCGCCAGTCAGGCTGTGCTGAGGTGATCACAAAATGTCTTTAAAAACTGACCTGCGGCGGTGCGTGCGCATTCTATGTTAACCCTTCTGTGCTATTAATGATTTGGCAGAATTATCATCGAACTTCAACTTACAGGTCTTGTTTTGTTTAATTTTCAATTAGTAATTATTCATAATTATTTCAGAACCTGAGAATACACTCCATCGTCTTCCACTTTTCAATGCAGCATAAGCAAAATTTTCATGGCCAGTGCCATCTCACGAAAATTCCATCGATGATACCAAAACCTCTCCAAGGTAGTATTAATTAAACTCAGCCGTGAAGCGAAATGAATGTTATAAACATATCTGATCATGAGTTACTTTGTCTTTTCCAAAATAGAGGATCATAACCGAACAGAACACATATATCCGGACGCAGTCGTCCTTTAACATGGCCAGTGCCATATCTCAAGAAATTCCTTCGTCCCATAAACCGTCATTACAATTATCCGTCGTGTGATCACAGATCTAACAATAACACATTACAAGTGTTTTAGTGTAAGCCAAAGATTAGAATGTCTTAAGTATCTTAAAATTCCAAATTACGTTTTACATCTGGACGTAGCCGTCTGGATGCATTTACAACATGGAAAGTCCATTGTCTATAAGCTCTTACTTATTCCACAAATTCGTAATACTATAGACCAGGTGACGAAGCTGAGCCAAGTTGTGAACTTATGGCCATTACCAACGTTGCTAGATAAACGCAAAGTACGTTGCTTCGACGCCTATAATGAATGACCACCAAAAAACTTCGACTAAAAAAACTCAAACATAATAGCGGCGACCTTGCCCCAAAAACGTTTCGAACCCAAAAGAGAATTTTGATTTCTTCCCGACTTAAGGCTTCGGTTCCTTTTGTAGGAGGCAACCCTTCATAAATAGCCTATATCTGCATGTTAGAAGTGGTCAGAAAATAGAAGATGGCCAGACTGGCACCACGACAGTCGCCTTCGTGTTTTGGATACTCAAAAAATGCACAGCTGTAGAGATAAGGATGACTGGAGGGACGACTAAGCAATTTTAGGATTCTAAACTTGAATGAAAAAGTCAATACCGAAGCACCCTCACAGCGCTAGATAAAATAGGTGGAAAGCCAGTTGATGCAAAAAAGACGGTAATTCAAGAAATATACAACTTATGCAATAATTCGAAACTGAAAGACATTTGGAGACATAAGCATCCCAGTCAAGCTCAGTACACTTGGCGCAACAAGTCGTTAAAATTTCAATGCCGGTTGGATTATTGGTTAATTTCCAAAGATCTTTTATCTGTTGTTTCTAAGATAGAAATCACAAACCCTACATTCAATACCGGAAGCACCCGGGTGACAAGCGCTTGCTATCTTGGAGATGAGGTCACTGCTCTTCACCCGACAACGTTTCTTCAATTTGGTGTATAACTACTCACCTTTTGAACTACCGGGACTAGGGCAAGGATGGAAGTGGCTTACCGTTCATCAAATTTGATCTCTTGAGAAAGAAATCAAAATTGTCATTCTTTTTAGCCATCATTTTGTCTCTTTGGTTTATATTTCTTTGCTTTCATCACTTTTGGCGACTTTTCCTTCCCATTTCAAGATAATAAAACAAGCTTTAAGCAAGCTATTTTTTTTTAAAAAGAGCCTATGTTAACAATAGCCACATCAGAATATATGACCTTAATACTAAAAGGGGACTCTGAAAGGCCATCAATTGGTTCACCGAAATTTGAAAATAACTGTAAGTGTTTTCATCATTTTTCGCGACTTTTCCTTTCCATTTCACTAGCTTTCCGTTTCCTTTCCATTTCAAGATAATAAAGCAAGCTTCAAGCAAGCTTCAAGCAAGCTCCCGACCACAATCATGAAATGACGATATACCGGACGGGACAGTGTCCCTTTAATCTTTAATACAAGTGTAATTCGAGAGTCACTTTATTTTTAGTTTAACTTTTCCTCATGTTTACTTAACACAGGTTTAATGAACGCGATCACCGTCACTTAGTTGCCTTAACCACTATTTTAACTAATATCAGATTTATGTAAAGACACACGATTATCATAGTGCTTCACTTATTGTACTCTATGTTTTTAGCCATCTTTGCCAATTTCCCATTGTTTTGCTCCAGGTGTTTCTGGAACGCTTTAAGAATGGCAATAAAATGATCCAGCATAGTTGCGTCACAGTTGTAACCCGCCTCTTCAATACAGCCAATAAAATCGAAAAACGAAGTCAGAAGGTTGTTGTCCATCCCTATGTTAATCATGGTCACATCACGTCTTATGCATTTGCGCACGGCATCTCCAACACACTTTTTGTAGCTGTCCTTCTCTGTCGGCATAAAAGCAATTAAATATTATTTTTATACTACCACGCTTGCCACTTTCGGTGTGTTGTTATTCAAAAATTCGGCACTTGGGTTTCTGGGATCGTTTGGGTACTCGGGGCTCGTTACTGTGGTTTCCTAAACAAGGTTTAAATCATTCATGGCTCGTATAGAGTGTTTTCACTGACGTCATATCAAAATTCAAAAGCAGTTTTCGATTCTAAAATGTTTTTGAAATTGTAAAGAGTTTAAAACTACACATCTGGGCCAAATTTTGAGGGCGCAAGAGCATTTCATTCAAGAGTTATAGGCGAATGAGTATAGACATTTTTAGTAAGAAATGTATGGAGCGGCCATCTTGGTGTCCCACTTAGGGACACAAACATAGCGGCCAAAAATTCAGTCCTAATAACACCAAAACTCTCATCACAAAATAGTGTATTCACTATAAGAGCCACGAAATCGGCTTATAAGCATCTATAATTCAAAAAATAACTTTCAACCAGTTCAATTTTGTTTATTTTCACGGCTTATCTGAAATAGCGTGACGAATTGCGTGACACATTTACAACCTTTATAAATCGAAAACGTAACATCGTTAAAACCTGAACCTTTTTGTGAAAGATTATAACACTGATATCCACATACCACGTTAGAAACAGCTTTGTAGGATGTATACTTTAGATTTTTGAATTTTTATGACGTCATGCGCAAACACTCTATTGGTTACCCAAACGATCCCAGAAATCTCAAAACAGCTGGTACGTAGTATCCCTAAAGTTTCTGGTAAGGGGAATTGTCTCAGATTAGATTTCCTTTTCTGACCAATTTCGGTTAAATTCCAATACTTCAAGGATAGAAGATATGTGTACTTAAGTTTCTAGTATAGTCAATGTATAAATTTCCTTTTTACCTTGGTTTGCTGTGATCAATTTATAAGAATAGGATTGGAATATCAGAATTGTAGCAATTACTTATTGTTGTTTGTTTCTATTTCTATATAATATAGATATATTTCCATATAATACAGCATTCTATATATTCTTTATAATATAGAATAAAAAAAGATAAATTGCTTTTCATTGAATGTTCAGTTCTGGCATATCCTTCGAAGGTTTCATACGAATATGCTCTTAAAACAGCAACTACTTACCAACATTCTGCAAGTTCTCTTTTTTCATTATGCCTAGAATAAATCAGAACCATGGATATCAAAATTGCATCTCGCATACTAATTTCAGATTTTCTTAACAAGCAATTGTTAAAAAAATATATTGATATGAAATAAATATAACATTGGAACTACAGGCTCGCAAATTGAAATTCAGACTAAGTTCAAGACATTTCAAGAGAAGGCACCTACTTATCTACAATCAAAGGGCTCTAAGATCCATGTATCCCGTGAATATGAAACAACGTAAGAATTATAGTTTTAATTGTTCTTTATGTTTTGTTATTAGCGGCGATTTTTGCGGTAAATAAACATATCTTATTGTTGCATAAATATCCATTTTGTGAAACGAGACAGTTGGATAAAGTAGTACACTGGGTAATCACCAACAAAGGCTTACAGCCGAGTTAGCGAGCGATAACAGCGATCGACTGACATTTCCCTAATCGTAACGAAACAAGACAAGGCTGAACCTGAAAATATACCTGTAGCCATTGTGATTTTCTTCAGTTCATCGGTCTGCATGTCTTTGCAAAGTCCTGCTCTCTTCATAATTACCATGAGCTGCCAATCATAAGCGAGTATGAAGTGGAGCATATCGGGGACCGGGGATGTGTAGTCAGCAGGGTCTGTGTTTTTAATGCACTGAGCGAATTCCTGTAGACGAGTGAAGAAAAGTTTTGTGAGACAGAAAGGAAGGTTGATGGTACCTGGTCTCTGGCTCACCCCCTGAACTGAACATCATGGACCTGAGTTCAACGCGCCTTTCAAAGAATTGTATATTGGTGGCTTGTCTTGGATTCTTAAACTTGTAGAAAACAGTCGACAAAAAGGAAAATATTTATACCGGCAATTGACACCTTAAAGGCTGCCTGGAAACAAAAAAAGGTTTTTTTTAACAAATTTATGTTCTCCACGCTCGTAATGTTTCAATTAAGGTGGATAATTTTCTTTTGGCGACACAACATAAAAATTAAACAGGTGGTGATAGTTTACTGCATGAGTTCGGTCAGACAAGCTGTCTCCCACATATACTTATGATGAGATGAACCTTCAAGAAAAGTCGATTTGATTGATAAAAGTGTTACCATATCAACGTTCTGACGACGTCATGGTTTTTGCATATTAACATTTTTCACTAAACTTTTAAAACGACTGTTTGCCTCTTATAGTCTATTATAATGTTAAATTGCTGCAAGAAAACAATTTTGAAACTGGAAAGTACCTTTTGAAAATGACTTTTGTGGAAGGTATGATATTTTAATTGCATAGCCTGCAAACATTGATTGAATGCCCGCGCAGTTAACTTCCTTTTGAAGTGTTGAACAAAATATAAATATGTTGAAGATGTGTCATTTTCAGCTGCACAAAAATACATACCCCTCCGCCCCCTCCCCCCTCTCCATCCGCCTCCCTTATAAAAACATTGAGGAGTCTTAATCGTTTCATCTTGTCTACAAAGAGCGTACCCTACAAAAGTTACTTCAGATTAAGCCTTACCTTTAAACACTTGCAGGTATTTTCTATAACCTCATCCTGGTTTGTGGGAGCAGAAACGACTGCACGCCAATTAGATCCAACACACTTCAATGCTGCATTATTAGCAACTTCGCGATCCAAGACAAGCCCACTCACAAAGGATGTGAAACAAACAGCAACAATAACGGAGACTGTCGTTGAAAACATCTTTGGCAAACCAAGGACTCCTAAAATAAATTGTACAAAAAAAAAAAAAAAAAACAGAGACGTCGATTGAAATATGCAGAAAAATTTATATTTTGTAAAAGGGACCACATGCAATCTCTTGGTGGAGATGTTAAAACGAGGGAGTTAACAACAAATTTTGCACGATACAGAACTCGGGATAAAAGCGCATTTCCGCGCATTAATTAAACTGGAAAGTTTTCGTTTTGAGAAGCACGAAGATTCGTGTTTTGCCCAATCTTTCAGATAAGAGAATCAACACAGACCATTATGTTCCAGGTGTTTTGTTGTAAAAAGAACAATTTTCATGTTCTATTCAAAGTGGCCTAAATGCGGAGTAAATTGCTTTTCTGCGCAAAGTTTGTAACACGTGATTGTTTCAAAATCGAAATCGGATAATTATAACCGACAAATTTGTCTACTACGGGATACACATTTGTTCACTCTTTTTTACGCTTTCCGCTCAACTCGCTGCCCGTTGTCACTTTTACCACCGTATCTATCAACTTTGCTATGGAGTGTTTTCACATGACGTCACGGCGGCCATGTTTGTGTCCCAAAACAATAAAACGGCGGCCATATTGGTGTCCCAAGCTAATCCTGTGGGGATTGAACTCTTTTCTAATGCAAACACTTTGTTTTGTTCAAATAAATTAGCATAGCCGCAGTCCACGTGAGTGAAAACACTCTATAGCATTTTCAAGGAGAATTATCTTTACCTCATAACTTTAAATTCACAACATTTTCGAGGGTAGACAAGATGCCATGCCCACAAGCAGAAGCAGTTGGTGCATGTGGCACATTTGTGGAATGCCAATCAGTACGTCTACTTGTTTTATCTTGTATGCTAATTTCCTCTTTGCCCAAAAGCGCACTTCCTTAATTTTCGTAGGGACGCATGAGGAATGTTTTTTTTTTAACTCCTTTTTCAAACAATACTTTAAATATTTCTACAGGTAACTTTTATTACTGAAACGTGTTTTTGGAGCACCGACAAAATTGACAGTCGAAAGTTAAAATAAAACGTTTAATCTTTGCCGTACTTGTTTACGTTGTCAAAGTGTCTTAAATGGTGCCGTGAAAAATATATCAAATTTAAAAATTGAAATCTTAGAAAGCAATATTTCAGTGAACAAACGTAAAAATGGTTTAAAACAAGATGTCTGGATTTGGAATTAAGTTTGGATTTGGATTCCAGAATTCATTTTGTGTAGTTCGACGGAAAATATATAGTTTTATCTCAGGAGATTAGCGAATCGTCTTGTAACAGTGTGAGGAAGGAAAGACATCCGCTAGTTATTTTGAGAACATTTGATGACCAAACAAAACTTTCCTTTATTGTATGGCTTGCGTTGGCATAGTAAACGAAGAAACCGACATTTGTATATATAGCGTGCTCCGAGTAGACCAGCGTGAAGTAACAAATTTGATTTTTTTTACTTAAATTTCCACAAAGAACCGTTAATAGCTAGTCATTTCATAAGGATAAATTCTGACCTGCGAAAAGCTACAACAAATGAAAAAATTTACTTCTTTCATTCATAGAAATCCCGAATGAAGTGACATTATGCCTCATTAATCAATTACCTTTGCCACAGGGAGCAGAGGAGCCAAATTTGACATTTACGCGTTCGATCTTCGTTCTGTTGTTTACGAGTCTGTTTTTCGCCCCAGCGGGACCCCAAGCGTAATCGGAGCTTTCCGTGGGATAACCGCTGACTGCTAACTGTGGGCTCCCCAAAATCATTACGCAGCAAGAAGAGAGACAAGGGAGGAAACAGATTTGAGCCTAATTTTTGATCCCCGATTACTCGCTTTTGATTCGATGAAAAGTTCTGATTTTCAGCATATAGCTTTATATGGACAGTCTCTGGACAGCTTTTTAACAATTTCGATGAAGAGATCCATTAAACACTCATTTCGGTGATCGCTCTTTATGGCGTTCAAGGTTGACTTTCGTAGGATGTGGACCGCAACATACTGGTGACGGAAATACGTCATACGAGAGGTGTGCGTATGACCGGAAGCCTTTGGCATGAGTTTATTCATCTGAACATGTTAGTGTCTTTTTCACGAAAACATGCCATCTTTTCCGGAATATCTTCGATCAGTGCCATTCGGTGATTGGTTTTGTCCGCTAGGTGAATATTGTGAATAATGTGAATATTGTAAAAGTCTGCGAAGGGAACAGGCAAGCTCGATAAAATGTAAAGACGTGGTGGAATTCGAATCGTTGTGAATCAATAGGCATGTCTGATGCAAGGTGAGAAGTTTTCACGCCTCTTGTGGTCCGTCAAAGCTCTTAATGTCAAGCTGATTGAAACTTCTGTTAAAACGCAAACGATTGTTGAGGCTAAGCTATAGATGAATTCAGAGCCACTTCTTTGCGTTGACACTTATCTGTGACTAGCACTTTATACGTTCTGAGTTTCTTTGCATGCAATGAGCTTCACTAGACCACATTATAAGATTTTCCTCATTCGCAACGCGTTTCATTTTAAATCTCCCTCCGCTCCTATCAGCTGCCGTGTTGTTTTGAATTTTGAATTAGTAACGGTTGGCGTAACTTCCGTTTTATTGACGGCATGTCACTTTCGGAGTTTTTACTTCCGTCACAAGTATGTTGCGAATCACGAACGTTTTACCGCTCGGCATGTGCTTGGTTTTTAAAACCGTAAGAAGAAGAAGAAGAAGAAGAAGAAGAAGAACTTTATTAGGGGCGGACCATTAGAAATCTTGGGAGGGGGGGTGACAATTACCAAAAAAAAAATCCTGCAAAGGAAAATTGTCTCAAAAAAAATTCCTGCAAGCAGTTGACCATAAAAAAATAAAATCCTGCAAGCTAACTGGCTATATATACATATATTTATTTATTTATTTATTTATTTTAAACTGGAACATATGAGAGTATGACATGCTCTCTGTTAGTAAAATTCATCAAAAAGCAACTTCAGGTTGAGTCAAATGCTATCAAAAATTACCTGCCTCAAAGGTCTATCTGCAGGGGCGGATCCACGATTTTTCTTTGGAGGGGGTGCATTTCTTAGGAGGGGGTGCACCTCTAAGGAATGACGTAACTGAAGGGTGACGTAAACAAATTTTAAAAGCGAACAACGCATAGGTCATCTCAGTGGGGGGGGGGGGGTGCGTACCCCCTGCACCCGTCCCCTAGATCCGCCCCTGATCTGGTATCTTAATATAACCAAAACCTTGTTTATGTAAACATCATAAAATATGTAACCTGCTCTACTACACGCAAGTATTTTTTTAAAAACATTAGTTTACAGATTGTCCAACCGTCCCGTCTCGTCGAGATTACCCCGATTTTGCTGGAAAATCTCGAATCCCGACCAATGTGATCGGCATAGGAAAAATCCAGATTTTGACATCCGGTTCTGTCATTTTCATCAAATTCTCATAATACTTACTATACAAAAAGACGAAATTGCGTATACTTAACTCTTATATCCAGATAAACTAAAAAAACAGCAAGAAATATAAAATGAAATCGAGTACTTGTATGTGGAGCCACACAAAGAGACGCAAAGCGACGCGAAGCCACATCAATTTGCCAAACATTTTTGACAGAAATTGTTGTCTCAGAACACTAGAAATGGAGTTTCAGAGCATCAAGTTTTCAAAATTTTCTGGTGGGGCATGCCCCCAGACCCCCCTAGCGGCTCGCGCCTTCGGCGCTCGACCACTCCATCTCAATTCTTATTTCTCTCCATTTTTTATGCAAAGGTTCGACAGTCTGACTTAAATCGACTGTCCAGCGTTTAATAACAAAAATGGATTGGGCCAAGTATAAAAAAAATTGGAGCTTGGCCGCATTTATAAAGAAGATCTCAGAAAAAAAAAACCTGCAGGCTTGCACCTCCCAGAAAAAAAAATCCTGCAGGAAACTCAGGCCGAAAAAAAAATTCATACACTGACAAATTTTTGACCCCCCTCCCAGGATTTCTAATGGTCCACCCCTTAATGTGTCAAAATCGCTAGCATACAATGTACACTAATTGGGGACACCTAACTACACTATAACTACAATAATAATCTAATTTAAAAATGGAAAGAGAAAGCTTTAAAGAATACCCAAAGCCGCTATAGTGGAGAAAAAGGAGAGCTTTCAGCAACTAAATCTAGCTTCGAGGAAATTCATACTCTTTTATCAGTGCGGGGCGATCAAAACCGAGGAAGCAGAGTTTTAAAGAATTTTCATACAGACGACGGACTTACCGTAAAAGAAATTACAATTTTTGGTAATAATTTATGTTGATATCAATTTGTGATTTAATTTTTCTTTGTGTTCTGGTTAGTTTCGGAGAAATATTTATAAAACATGCTAAAATTCAATCGATATTATGTAAACAAAATATCTAACTTCACACGTGTCGCCTAATACGTTCAGTCATTTCATTTCAATTTTCTAGGGCAATTTTCGATACAATTGGTGTATTTTATTCGAAAATTAGTCATACTTGTAATTCTAGACCGAATAAAAGTTTTTGTGCACGGTCGCGTAGTTCTTTTATTGAGATTCGCTAAAATTGAAAAAAATAGCCAGGTCGTTTGCTGATTTCATCGCTTTTAAAAGTAGTCTTTTCAAATGTAACGGAAATAAATCACGGTTTGGGAAATAAAAGACGAGTGTGTATTTGATTGGGAATCAATAAATTAAATATTCAAAGCGAATACAGAAAACGTGTTTTAGCGTGTTCTTTAGTATGTCACGCAAAATTCGTTGATGGGGGAAGAGGTGCGTGACCCGTTCAAAGCAAACCATAAAACTTTCTTATGCAAGCGCATGAGTGTAGGCTACAATAGTAGCCTCTTGTTTAAAAAAAAAAATACCATAACACTTTCTTACGCGTGCGCATCAGTATAGGCTACTTGGAGCCTATTGTTTGTATATATGTTATGTTGAATAGTAGTGCAGGACTCCCCGGCTAAATTTTAATAATGTCTGTTCGTTGGCCTTCACATTGTCGCAAAAACAAGTAAATTTGGAAGAGTATTATCTCATGACAATCTAAAAACTTCTTTAAATTAAATTACATAAAATCGCTTTTCAATTTCTGTAATGAATGAACAAACACATAAAAATGGACAACACAATCTTCTTTCGAAAAATTTTATTCAAATCTCCATTAGTTTATGTTTAAAAGCAAAACGCGTACAATTTATAGCGCATCGAGGCCGAGCCGTGTCTTCGATGAAATAATTCAAGAAATTAATACAACTGAATCTAAGCTACACGTTTATAAACAATTCTTCAAAACTAACGAGAACCCAAACAAAAAGTCAATCACAGATAGATATCAAGATAAATTCCCATCGAAAAATGTATTATTTGTTTTACCTTTAAGTCCCTCCGGCGACAACTGTACTTGGAAATTCTTTCTTAGTTGCTGAAATCCGTAAACGAACCCATCTCTCCGCATTGCAAAAAACGTATATAGTTCCTCGAAGCAATATTTTATCTCTGAAAGCTCTTCTTTTTCCACTAAAGCGGCTTCTGAGTATCCCTTAATTAGTATCCTGTCTTGAGTAGCAAACCGCAAAAAAAATATTGGGTAATAACGACTTTAATTTTCCGCTAAAACACCAAAAAATCCTGCAACTAAAGTGTTTGAGCTGACGGCTGAATAGCCGCTCGAAAAAAAAGCCTCAAAGATCCCGGATGTTGTGTGGCGTCGGACGCGCATGGTTTGCGACGTCATACGCGCCAGCGAACTAGCCAAAAGCGTACGGAGGGCAGAGAAGGGAGGCCACACACCGCGCCCGCGAAACATTCCGCTAGCCGTGACCATGAAAAATGATGGGCATAGGTTCTATGAGTATGGTGCTCCGCCGGGCCTTTGGCCCGAGGGCTCCGCTAATATGTAGAAACGTGTTTCAGTGGAGCACGTAGCAAATTGACGGTCGACTGTTAAACTGAGAAACAGCTGAAAGCTTTTACGTGTTGATTTTCGATAACAAAGTATCCGCCAGATAGTGCCGAGAAAAATGACATTTCTAAAATGAATTTTTTAAATGCGCTAACACGCAAAAGTAACACTGTGACAAATTTCAAGCAGCCAAAGTAAAGAGAACACAAATCATGAAATATAGCGTTAGTAAATTGGTTCGGAGAATATGTTTAGAGAAGTTTTATTGTGTGTCTTTGCTGTCTTCCATGCAAATGAATGCATGGCACGGCTTCATTGACGTAGAAGACATATTTTGTAATAGCGGAGCACTTGCCAGGCCGAAGGCCTGGTTGCGCAGCTCCATACTGATGGAACCTATCGCCGTCATTTTTCATGGTCATGGCTAGCGGAATGTTTCACGGGCGCGTGTCCGTCCGCCGCCCACCGTGTTTGAACAACATCCGGGATCTTGAAAGCAAGGCTTTGTTTTTCGCGCGGCCACACAGCCGTGAGCTCGGTAAACACTTTGTTGTGTCAAGCGGAGAATTAAAGTCGTTATTTTCCTGCATTTTTTCGCGGTTTGCTACTCAAGACAGGGATACTAATTGAGGGATCCTGAGAAGCCGCTTTAGTGGAAAAAAACGAGCTTTCAGGGATAAAATCTTGCTTCGAGGAACTTCATGTATTACGTTTTTATCAATGCGGGAGAGGTTTGTTTTCTACGGATTTCAGAACCAGAAGCGGAGATTTGAATTTCCAAGCAAGCGAGGAACTTAAAGGTAAAACAGATTACAGTTTTCGATGATAATTTATGTTGATATCAATCTGTGAGTGACTTTTTATTAGTTTTATTGGAGAATTGATTTTAAAACGTGCTTAAATTCAGTTGTATCGATCTCTTGAATTTCATCGAAGAAAGCTTCAACTCGATAAGCTATAATTAAATGGTACTCGTTTTGCTTTTAAACGTAAACTAATAGAGATTTGAATAAATTTTTTCGAAAGAAGATTGTGTTGTCCATTTTTATGTGTTTGTTCATTCATTAGATAGATTGAAAAGCGATTTTATGTAAACAAAACAAGACTTTGATTTTATAGTACAGTTCTATCTTCACTCGCATCGCCTTATGCAAATATGTTTGTGTATTTTTTTGCAATTTTTGATTTTCAAATCAGTTTCTCGGGCAATTGTTGACAAACATAAACTGTATTTTATTCGGAAACTAGTGGTACTAGTTATTCTAGACAGAGAAAAGTTGTTTTTGTGAACTTTTGTACGGTCTTTAAAAATGTACTGTGCAGACGGTCGCGTAATACTGTTTTTGAGAATTGCTAAAATTGAAAATAGCCCGTTGGTCAATCTTAATTCTTGTGCTTCAAACCTTTCACCTTAGTTAAGTTTCACCTTAGTTAAATTTCACCTTAGTTAAGCTTGTTCAAAGTGCGACGCTGTTAGGCTTGGGCTATGTATATATATTACAAAGGACTTTAAAAGCCGTCCTCGGAAAGAAATCCTCCAACCATCTAAGCATTTTCTTTTTTATGCAAAACATTTTTATTAAAAGATGATAAAACTATTTTTTTTATGAAGCCGCTAAAAGAAAGTTTCCAAGAATATATTCGTAAAAATCTACTAATTTTGATAAATCATTTGGTCATTTCGCGTCTTCGTTTACAAAAAAAAGCAACGGTTTAAAGGGATAAAATGATTGAATAAACAGACTCCCGATCCACTGAGCAGTTCACAATGCTCTATGATTCGAGTTACCGCTGCATGTGCGTATTCTTTACAAATTCGCCATATATTTATTCCTAATTCTCCATTGCGTTTCATTCTCCATTGTGTTGTCATAAGGACTTTGTTAAAGTTAAGGAAGTAAAAACTAAAAATGCTGCGTGTCACTCGCTTTAGTTATCCCTTATGGGTTCGACTGAAATAATAACTATATTGTTGCCTCACTTTAACAAAACCACATTTCCTTTTGTTTTCATGTGATCATCAAGTTAAACTTTCCCAAATCATGACCATTTTCACTGATAACAAACAAACAAACAAACATCACTCAACAAAGAATTTCCCATCTTATTTCGTTGGGCTTCGCTGTAGAGCTTTCCGCCCTTCTAACTCTTTTGGCGCATGGTTCTCCACGGTCAGGAACCTATCGTATATCGAGGCTAATATTTGCGATTGCCAAACTGCCAGGATTCTCTAAACTGCTTCGTGAAAAAAATCGTAAGAGTCCAGAGGTAGAATTTGTGTGTCTTCTTTTCAAATCCCATGTCATGCTTTCATTCGTTGTTCTCAGGGTCGTTAAGAAATAGTTTAATTTTCAGTAGAGAATCTTTTCTTCATATATTAGTCCAAATACGTTTGTTGCTATTTGCAGTTATTTGCTATTGGGTAAGTTCAAACACTGTGTTAAATAATTAAAATGGCTATTTTAAACAGATCACGAATTGAGAACTTACCTTCAATCCTTTCGATTCACTTCCACAATACAATGCAGAACGCTGGTATCTTTTCAAATGAACTATGAACATTTCTACGTGTACAGTTATTAATATGTAAAAAAGGAGTTTCAGTGGAGCACGTAGCAAATTGACAGCCGACTTGTTAAACTGAGAAACAGCTGAAAGCTTTTACGTGTTGGTTTTCGATGACAGTGTCCGCGAAATAGTGCCGAGAAAAATGACATTTCTAAAATGAATTTTTTAAATGCGCTAACACGCAAAAGAAAGACTGTGAGAAGTTTCAAGCAGCCAAAGTAAAGAGAACAGAAACCATGAAATATAGCGTTAGTAAATTGGTTTGGAGAATATGTTTGGAGAAGTTTTATTGTGTCTTTGCTGTCTTCAGAGCAACGCAAAGCACAGTTTCATTGACCTAGAAGACGTATTTTGTAACACAAAGGACTTTAAAAACCGTCCTCGGAAAGAAATCCTCCAATCATCTAGAAAGCATTTTCTTTTTTATGCAAAACATTTTTATTAAAAAATGATAAAACGGTTTTTTTATGAAGCCGGTAAAGGAAAAACTCCAAGAATATATTCGTAAAAATCTACAAATTTTGATAAAACATTTGGTCATTTCGAGTCTTCGTTTCCAAGAAAAGCAACGGTTTAAAAGGGATAAAATGATGGAATAAACAGACTCCACGGAGCAGTAAGTAATGCTTTATGATTCGAGTTACCGCTGCCTGTGCGTATTCTTTTCACATTCGCCATATATTTATTTCTAATTCTCCATTTTGTTTCACAAGGATTCATTCATAGTCTGTGTTTGGATCATAGCGAAGAGAGGAAAATCGATCTGGTGTTTAGAAAACGAAATCTGGATTTGGATTTTTCTAAAGAAACAATTCCCTGCTGTTGTTAAAGTAAAGTAAGTAAAAAATAAATAAAATGTCGGGTGTGGCTCGCTTTAGTTATCCCTTTGTGATTCGACTGAAATAATAACTATATTGTCGCCTAAGAGATGCCTACATGTTCTATTGCAATTTTACATTATCGTTCAATACTACGTAAGAACTTTATTCAAATCATATTAGAAAGAAATATGAGACTGATTACGTGATTGGATGCTTTTGAGGCCTCTCAAAAGGACGCAAGCCATATTGATCGACCAGTAGGGTAAATTTGCATTATCATTTTTAAGAGAATAAGCATGCTGTAAAATCCTTTCGAGAAGTCTTCGTACGTTTCTTCGTAATGGGTTTAGTAGGGTTGGGAGATAGGGATTATAACTGGAATGAAATAAGGTTTACAAAACACGATAACAGGAACTACTTAAAATTACATATTAAACTCTGCACATAGAAATTCTTTGCCGGTTCTAATCTATAAACAATCTTTGTAAGGCGCCAACCTGGCTAGCAGCAAGTGATGTTATTATGAATTGCTGTTCATGTCACTAGAAGGTGGAAGCCACGTTCGTATGTGAACATATTAAAGTATCTAGTCGAAGTTAGTGCTGCAATTTGTGGTCTGTGAATAACATAGAGTAGCCTTATTGTACCCAGGAAAAAAATATAGCAGCGGATATGTTTGCTGTATGCACAATTTGCTCACTAACAAAACCACATTTCATTTTGTTTTCATGTGATCATCAAGTGGAACTTTCGCACATCAAGACCATTGTCACTGATAACAAACAAACAGTACTCAACAAAGAATGTCCCATCTTATTTCGTTGGGCTTCGCTGTAAAGCTTTCCGCCCTTCTAACTCTTTTGGCGCATGGTTCTCCACGGTCAGGAACCTATCGTATATCGAGGCTAATATTTACCATCGCCAAACCGCCAGGATTCTCTAAACTGCTTCATGAAAAAAATTGTAAGAGTCCAGAGGTAGAAATTCTGTGTCTCCTTTTCAAATCCCATGTCAAGCTTTCATTCGTTGTTCTCCGGGTCGTTAAGAAATAGTTTAATTTTCAGTAGAGAATATCTTTTCTTTATATATTAGTCCAAAAACGTTTGTTGCTATTTGCTATTATTTGCTATTGGGTAAGTTCAAACACTGTGTAAAATAATTAAAATGGCCATTTTAAACAGATCACGAATTGAGAACTTACCTTCAATCCTGTTTCGATTCACTTCCACAATACAATGCAGAACGCTGGTATCCTTTCAAATGAATTATGAACATTTCTACGTGTACAGTTATTAATATGTACACAGGTGTTTCAGTGGAGCACGTAGCAAATTGACAGCCGACTGTTAAACTGAGAAACAGCTGAAAGCTTTTACGTGTTGGTTTTCGATGACAGTGTCCGCGAAATTGTGCTGAGGAAAATGACATTTCTAAAATGAATTTTTTAAATGCGCTAACACGCAAAAGAAACACTGTGACAAGTTTCAAGCAGCCAAAGTAAAGAGAACAGAAACCATGAAATATAGCGTTAGTAAATTGGTTCGGAAAATATGTTTAGAGAAGTTTAATTGTGTGTCTTTGCTGTCTTCAGAGCACCGCAAAGCACAGCTTCATTGACCTAGAAGACGTGTTTTGTAATGCAAAGGACTTAAAAAGCCGTCCTCGGAAAGAAATCCTCCAATCATCTAAGCATTTTCTTTTTTATGCAAAACATTTTTATTAAAAAATGATAAAACGGTTTTTTTATGAAGCCGGTAAAGGAAAAACTCCAAGAATATATTCGTAAAAATCTACAAATTTTGATAAAACATTTGGTCATTTCGAGTCTTCGTTTCCAAAAAAAAAGCAACGGTTTAAAAGGGATAAAATGATGGAATAAACAGACTCCAAGGAGCAGTACGTAATGCTTTATGATTCGAGTTACCGCTGCCTGTGCGTATTCTTTTCACATTCGCCATATATTTATTTTTAATTCTCCATTTTGTTTCATAAGGATTCATTCATAGTCTGTGTTTGGATCATAGCGAAGAGAGGAAAATCGATCTGGTGTTTAGAAAACGAAATCTGGATTTGGATTTTTCTAAAGAAACAATTCCCTGCTGTTGTTAAAGTAAAGTAAGTAAAAAATAAAAAAATGTCGGGTGTGGCTCGCTTTAGTTATCCCTTATGGATTCGACTGAAATAATAACTATATTTTCGCCTAAGAGATGCGTACATGTTCTATTGCAATTTTACTTAAAGCACATTGTCGTTCAATACTAATTAAGAACTTTATTCAAATCATGTTAGAAAGAAATATGAGACTGATTACGTGATTGGATGCTTTTGACGCCTCTCAAAAGGACGCAAGCCATATTGATCGACCAGTAAGGTAAATTTGCATTATCATTTTTAAGAGAATAAGCATTCTGTAAAATCCTTTCGAGAAGTCTTCGTACGTTTCTTCGTAATGGGTTTAGTACGGTTGGGAGATAGGGATTATAACTGGAATGAAATAAGGTTTACAAAACACGATAACAGGAACTACTTAAAATTACATATTAAATCTGCACATAGAAATTCTTTGCTGGTTCTAATCTATAAACAATCTTTGTAAGGCGCCAACCTGGCTAGCAGCAAGTGATGTTATTATGAATTGCTGTTCATGTCACTAGAAGGTGGAAGCCACGTTCGTATGTGAACATATTAAAGTATCTAGTCGAAGTTAGTGCTGCAATTTGTGGTCTGTGAATAACATAGAATAGCCTTATTGTACCCAGGAAAAAAAAAATATAGCAGCGGATATGTTTGCTGTATGCACAATTTGCTCACTAACAAAACCACAGTTTTGTTTTCATGTGATCATCAAGTGGAACTTTCCCACATCAAGACCATTGTCACTGATAACAAACAAACAAACAAACAAACAAACAAACATCACTCAACGAAGAATTTCCCATCTTATTTTTGTGGGGCTTCGCTGTAAAGCTTTCCGCCCTTCTAACGCTTTTGGCGCATGGTTCTCCACGGTCAGGAACCTATCGTATATCGAGGCTAATACTTGCGATCGCCAAACTGCCAGGATTCTCTAAACTGCTTCATGAAAAAAATCGTAAGAGTCCAGAGGTAGAAATTTTGTGTCTTCTTTTCAAATCCCATGTCAAGCTTTCATTCGTTGTTCTCAGGGTAGTTAAGAAATAGTTTAATTTTCAGTAGAGAATCTTTTCTTCATATATTAGTCCAAAAACGTTTGTTGCTATTTGCTTTTATTTGCTATTGGGTAAGTTCAAACACTGTGTGAAATAATTAAAATGGCTATTTTAAACAGATCACAAATTGAGAACTTACCTTCAATCCTGTTTCGATTCACTTCCACAATACAATGCAGAACGCTGGTATCCTTTCACATGAACTATGAACATTTCTACGTGTACAGTTATTAATATGTAAAAAAGGAGTTTCAGTGGAGCACGTAGCAAATTGACAGCCGACTTGTTAAACTGAGAAACAGCTGAAAGCTTTTACGTGTTGGTTTTCGATGACAGTGTCCGCGAAATAGTGCCGAGAAAAATGACATTTCTAAAATGAATTTTTGAAATGCGCTCACACGCAAAAGAAACACTGTGACAAGTTTCAAGCAGCCAAAGTAAAGAGAAAAGAAACCATGAAGTATAGCGTTAGTAAATTGGTTTGGAGAATATGTTTAGAGAAGTTTTATTGTGTGTCTTTGCTGTCTTCAGAGCAACGCAAGGCACAGCTTCATTGACGTAGAAGACGTATTTTGCAATACAAAGGACTTTAAAAAGCCGTCCTCGGAAAGAAATCCTCCAATCATCTAAGCATTTTCTCTTTTATGCAAAACATTTTTAATTTCGAGTCTTCGTTTCCAAAAAAACAACGGTTAAAAAGGGATAAAATGATGGAATCAACAGACTCCACGGAGCAGTACGTAATGCTTTATGATTCGAGTTACCGCTGCCTGTGCGTATTCTTTTCTCATTCGCCATATATTTATTTCTAATTCTCTATTTTGTTTCATAAGGATTCATAGTCTGTGTTTGGATCACAGCGAAGAGAGCAAAATCGATCTGGTGTTTAGAAAACGAAATCTGGATTTGGATTTTTCTAAAGAAGCAATTCCTTGCCGTTGTTAAAGTAAAGTAAATAAAAAATAAAAAAAATGTCGGGTGTCGCTCGCTTTAGTTATCCCTTATGGATTCGACTGAAATAATAACTACATTGTCGCCAAAGAGATGCGTTCATGTTCTATTGCAATTTTACTTAAAGCACATTGTCGTTCAATACTAATTAGGAACTTTATTCAAATCATGTTAAAACATGACATGAGACTGATCACGTGATTGGATGCTTTTGATGCCTCTCAAAAGGACGCAAGCCATATTGATCGACCAGTAGGGTAAATTTGCTTTATCATTTTTAAGAGAATAAGCATTCTGTAAAATCCTTTCA
Organism: Cladopsammia gracilis; assembly: GCA_022457155.1. NCBI lineage: Eukaryota > Metazoa > Cnidaria > Anthozoa > Scleractinia > Dendrophylliidae > Cladopsammia > Cladopsammia gracilis. The sequence goes on along the minus strand of JAJGOT010000437.1, from coordinate 337,419 downwards.
AGAAGTCTTCTTACGTTTCTTCGTAATGGGTTTAGTAGGGTTGGATGATAGGGATTATAACTGGAATGAAATATGGTTTACAAAACACGATAACAGGAACTACTTAAAATTACATATTAAACTCTGTACATAGATATTCTTTGCCGGTTCTAATCTATAATCAATCTTTGTAAGGCGCCAACCTGGCTAGCAGCAACTGATGTTATTATGAATTGCTGTTCACGTCACTAGAAGGTGGAAGCCACGTTCGTATGTGAACATATTAAAGTATCTAGTCGAAGTTAGTGCTGCAATTTGTGGTCTGTGAAAAACATAGAATAGCCTTATTATACCCAGGAAAAAAAATATAGCAGCGGATATGTTTGCTGTATGCACAATTTGCTCACTTTAACAAAACCACATTTCCTTTTGTTTTCATGTGATCATCAAGTGGAACTTTCCCACATCATGACCATTTTCACTGATAACAAACAAACAAACATCACTCAACAAAGAATTTCCCATCTTATTTCGTTGTGCTTCGCTGTAAAGGTTTCCGCCCTTTTAACTCTTTTGACGCATGGTTCTCCACGGTCAGGAACCGCCAAACTGCCAGGATTCTCTATAGTAAACTGCTTCGTGAAAAAAAAAATCGTAAGAGTCCAGAGGTAAAACTTTTGTGTCTTCTTTACAAATCCCATGTCGAGCTTTCATTCGTTGTTCTCAGGGTCGTTAAGAAATAGTTTAATTTTCAGTAGAGAATCTTTTCTTCATATATTAGTCCAAAAACGTTTGTTGCTATTTGCTGTTATTTGCTATTGGGTAAGTTCAAACACTGTGTTAAATAATTAAAATGGCTATTTTAAACAGATCACGAATTGAGAACTTACCTTCAATCCTGTTTCGATTCACTTCCACAATACAATGCAGAACGCTGGTATCCTTTCACATGAACTATGAACATTTCTACGTGTACAGTTATTAATATGTAAAAAAGGAGTTTCAGTGGAGCACGTAGCAAATTGACAGCCGACTTGTTAAACTGAGAAACAGCTGAAAGCTTTTACGTGTTGGTTTTCGATGACAGTGTCCGCGAAATAGTGCCGAGAAAAATGACATTTCTAAAATGAATTTTTGAAATGCGCTCACACGCAAAAGAAACACTGTGACAAGTTTCAAGCAGCCAAAGTAAAGAGAACAGAAACCATGAAATATAGCGTTAGGAAATTGGTTTGGAGAATATGTTTAGAAAAGTTTTATTGTGTGTCTTTGCTGTCTTCAAAGCAACGCAAGGCACAGCTTCATTGACGTACAAGACGTATTTTGCAATACAAAGGACTTTAAAAGCCGTCCTCGGAAATGAATCCTCCAATCATCTAAGCATTTTCTTTTTTATGCAAAACATTTTAATTAAAAAATGATAAAACGGTTTTTTATGAAGCCGGTAAAGCAGAAACTCCAAGAATATATTCGTAAAAATCTACAAATTTTGATAAAACATTTGGTCATTTCGAGTCTTGGTTTCCAAAAAAAGCAACGGTTTAAAAAGGATAAAATAATGGAATAAACAGACTTCACGGAGCAGTAGGTAATGCTTTATGATTCGAGTTACCGCTGCCTCTGTGTATTCTTTTCACATTCGCCATATATTTATTTCTAATTCTCTATTTTGTTTCATAAGGATTCATAGTCTGTGTTTGGATCACAGCGAAGAGAGCAAAATCGATCTGGTGTTTAGAAAACGAAATCTGGATTTGGATTTTTCTAAAGAAGCAATTCCTTGCCGTTGTTAAAGTAAAGTAAATAAAAAATAAAAAAAATGTCGGGTGTCGCTCGCTTTAGTTAACCCTTATGGATTCGACTGAAACAATAACTACATTGTCGCCAAAGAGATGCGTTCATGTTCTATTGCAATTTTACTTAAAGCACATTGTCGTTCAATACTAATTAGGAACTTTATTCAAATCATGTTAAAAAATGACATGAGACTGATCACGTGATTGGATGCTTTTGATGCCTCTCAAAAGGACGCAAGCCATATTGATCGACCAGTAGGGTAAATTTGCTTTATCATTTTTAAGAGAATAAGCATTCTGTAAAATCCTTTCAAGAAGTCTTCTTACGTTTCTTCGTAATGGGTTTAGTAGGGTTGGATGATAGGGATTATAACTGGAATGAAATATGGTTTACAAAACACGATAACAGGAACTACTTAAAATTACATATTAAACTCTGTACATAGATATTCTTTGCCGGTTCTAATCTATAATCAATCTTTGTAAGGCGCCAACCTGGCTAGCAGCAACTGATGTTATTATGAATTGCTGTTCACGTCACTAGAAGGTGGAAGCCACGTTCGTATGTGAACATATTAAAGTATCTAGTCGAAGTTAGTGCTGCAATTTGTGGTCTGTGAAAAACATAGAGTAGCCTTATTATACCCAGGAAAAAAAATATAGCAGCGGATATGTTTGCTGTATGCACAATTTGCTCACTTTAACAAAACCACATTTCCTTTTGTTTTCATGTGATCATCAAGTGGAACTTTCCCACATCATGACCATTTTCACTGATAACAAACAAACAAACATCACTCAACAAAGAATTTCCCATCTTATTTCGTTGTGCTTCGCTGTAAAGGTTTCCGCCCTTTTAACTCTTTTGACGCATGGTTCTCCACGGTCAGGAACCGCCAAACTGCCAGGATTCTCTATAGTAAACTGCTTCGTGAAAAAAAAAATCGTAAGAGTCCAGAGGTAAAACTTTTGTGTCTTCTTTACAAATCCCATGTCGAGCTTTCATTCGTTGTTCTCAGGGTCGTTAAGAAATAGTTTAATTTTCAGTAGAGAATCTTTTCTTCATATATTAGTCCAAAAACGTTTGTTGCTATTTGCTGTTATTTGCTATTGGGTAAGTTCAAACACTGTGTTAAATAATTAAAATGGCTATTTTAAACAGATCACGAATTGAGAACTTACCTTCAATCCTGTTTCGATTCACTTCCACAATACAATGCAGAACGCTGGTATCCTTTCACATGAACTATGAACATTTCTACGTGTACAGTTATTAATATGTAAAAAAGGAGTTTCAGTGGAGCACGTAGCAAATTGACAGCCGACTTGTTAAACTGAGAAACAGCTGAAAGCTTTTACGTGTTGGTTTTCGATGACAGTGTCCGCGAAATAGTGCCGAGAAAAATGACATTTCTAAAATGAATTTTTGAAATGCGCTCACACGCAAAAGAAACACTGTGACAAGTTTCAAGCAGCCAAAGTAAAGAGAACAGAAACCATGAAATACAGCGTTAGGAAATTGGTTTGGAGAATATGTTTAGAAAAGTTTTATTGTGTGTCTTTGCTGTCTTCAAAGCAACGCAAGGCACAGCTTCATTGACGTACAAGACGTATTTTGCAATACAAAGGACTTTAAAAGCCGTCCTCGGAAATGAATCCTCCAATCATCTAAGCATTTTCTTTTTTATGCAAAACATTTTAATTAAAAAATGATAAAACGGTTTTTTATGAAGCCGGTAAAGCAGAAACTCCAAGAATATATTCGTAAAAATCTACAAATTTTGATAAAACATTTGGTCATTTCGAGTCTTGGTTTCCAAAAAAAGCAACGGTTTAAAAAGGATAAAATAATGGAATAAACAGACTTCACGGAGCAGTAGGTAATGCTTTATGATTCGAGTTACCGCTGCCTGTGCGTATTCTTTTCACATTCGCCATATATTTATTTCTAATTCTCCATTTTGTTTCATAAGGATTCATTCATAGTCTGTGTTTGGATCATAGCGAAGAGAGGAATATCGATCTGGTGTTTAGAAAACGAAATCTGGATTTGGATTTTTCAAAAGAAACAATTCGCTGCTGTTGTTAAAGTAAAGTGAGTAAAAAATAAAAAAAAAAATGTCGGGTGTCGCTATCTTTATTGTTATTCTTTATGGATTCGACTGAAACAATAATTATATTGTCGCCTAAGAGATGCGTACATGTTCTATTGCAATTTTACTTAAAGCGCATTGTCGTTCAATACTAAGTAAGAACTTTATTCAAATCATGTTAGAAAGAAATATGAGACTGATTAAGTGATTGGATGCTTTTGACGCCTCTCAAAAGGACGCAAGCCATATTGATCGACCAGTAGGGTAAATTTGCTTTATCATTTTTAGGAGAATAAGCATTCTGTAAAATCCTTTCGAGAAGTCTTCTTACGTTTCTTCGTAATGGGTTTAGTACGGTTGGGAGATAAGGATTATAACTGGAATGAAATAAGGTTTACAAAACGCGATAACAGGAACTACTTAAAATTACATATTAAACTCTGTACATAGATATTCTTTGCCGGTTCTAATCTATAAACAATCTTTGTAAGGCGCCAACCTGGCTAGCAGCAACTGATGTTATTATGAATTGCTGTTCATGCCACTAGAAGGTGGAAGCCACGTTCGTATGTGAACATATTAAAGTATCTAGTCGAAGTTAGTGCTGGAATTTGTGGTCTGTGAATTACATAGAGTAGCCTAATTGTACCCAGGAAAAAAATATAGCAGCGGATATGTTTACTGTATGCACAATTTGCTCACTAACAAAACCACATTTCTTTTTGTTTTCATGTGATCATCACGTGGAACTTTCCCACATCATGACCATTGTCACTGATAACAAACAAACAAACAAACAAACAAACAAACATTAATCAACAAAGAATTTCCCATCTTATTTCGTTGGGCTTCGCTGTAAAGCTTTCCGCCCTTCTAACTCTTTTGGCGCATGGTTCTCCACGGTCAGGAGCCTATCGTATATCGAGGCTAATACTTGCCATCGCCAAACTGCCAGGATTCTCTAAACTGCTTCATGAAAAAAATCGTAAGAGTCCAGAGGTAGAAATTTTGTGTCTCCTTTTCAAATCCCATGTCAAGCTTTCATTCGTTGTTCTCATGGTCGTTAAGAAATAGTTTAATTTTCAGTAGAAAATCTTTTCTTCATATATTAGTCCAAAAACGTTTGTTGCTATTTGCTATTATTTGCTATTGGGTAAGTTCAAACACTGTGTAAAATAATTAAAATGGCTATTTTAAACAGATCACGAATTGAGAACTTACCTTCAATCCTGTTTCGATTCACTTCCACAATACAATGCAGAACGCTGGTATCCTTTCACATGAACTATGAACATTTCTACGTGTACAGTTATTAATATGTACAAAGGTGTTTCAGTGGAGCACGTATCAAATTGACAGCCGACTGTTAAACTGAGAAACAGCTGAAAGCTTTTACGTGTTGGTTTTCGATGACAAATTATCCGCCAAATAGTGCCGAGAAAATGACATTTCTAAAATGATATTTTTAAATGCGCTAACACGCAAAATAAACACTGTGACAAATTTCAAGCAGCCAAAGGAAAGAGAACACATACCATGAAATACAGCGTTAGGAAATTGGTTTGGAGAATATGTTAGAAAAGTTTCATTGTGTGTCTTTGCTGTCTTCAAAGCAAAGCAAGGTACGGCTTCATTGACGTAGAAGACGTATTTTGTAATACAAACGACTTTAAAAGCCGTCCTTGGAAATAAATCCTCCAATCATCTAAGCATTTTCTTTTTTATGCAAAACATTTTTATTAAAAAAATGATAAAACGATTTTTCTTATGAAGCCATTAAAGGAAATATTTCAAGAATATTTTCGTAAAAATCTACAAACTTTTGATCAAACATTTGGTCATTTCGAGTCTTCGTTTCCCACGGAGCAGTTCGTATTGCTTTATGATTCGAGTTACCGCTGCCTGTGCGTATTCTTTACACATACGCCGTATATTTATTTCTAATTCTCCATTGTGTTTCATAAGGATTCATAGTCTGATTTTGGATCACAGCAAAGAGAGCAAAATCGATCTGGTGTTTAGAAAACGAAATCTGGATTTGGATTTTTCTGAAGAAACAATTCCTTGCCGTTGTTAAAGTAAAGTAAATAAAAAATAAAAACAATGTCGGGTGTCGCTCGCTTTAGTTATCCCTTATGGATTCGACTGAAATAATAACTATATTGTCGCCTAAGAGATGTGTACGTGTTGTACTACAATTTTACTTAAAGCACATTGTCGTTCAATAGTTATTAAGACCTTTACTCAAATCATGTTAGCAAATGATTTGAGACTGATCACGTGATTGGATGCTTTTGACGCCTCTCAAAAGGACGCAACCCATATTGATCGACCAGTAAGGTAAATTCGCTCTATCATTTTTAAGTGAATAAGCATGCGGTAAAATCCTATCAAGAAGTCTCCTTGCGTTTTTTCGTATTGGGGTTTAGTAGGGTTGGGAGATGGCTTTAAAACTGGAATGAAATAAGATATACAAAAATCAATAGCAGGAACTACTTAAAATTACACAGCATTAAAGAAAACAAATTGTCGCACTTTTAGCATTTTGCGGGAAGAACCATCCGGCAAAATAACGTGATTTCTTTACAGACAAATTTCGCGTTGCGTCAAGACTAGTTAACTCGAATAACGCATAAAGCTTGCGTTATGTAAAGCACATTTCTAAAAGAGCTTAAATGATTAATATAAAAATGAATTGCATTTAGTCTTTGCTATTTACAGAAATACCGCATGAAGTGATATATTTATGTCTCATTTCTCAACAAATAATTCCCCATCTTTTTTCGTTGGGCTTCGCTGTAAAGCTTTCCGCCCTTCTAACACTCTTGGCGCAAGGTTCTCCACGGTCAGGAACCTATCGTATGTCGAGGCTAATACTTACCATCGCCAAACCGCCAGGATTCTCTAAACTGCTTCTTGAAAAAAATCGTATTTAAAAAGGAAATATGACAATGAGTCGAAAGATAGCAATTTTTTTTCTCTTTTTCAAATCCCATGTCAAGCTTTGATTCGTTGTTCTCAGAGTCATTAAGAAATAGTAGTGACCTTAAGATTGGGGTTTCCCTTAAACCGCAAACCCCAAACGTCGGCCACGAGTTCACCGTGTGAGCATAATATGGGCTTAAGATTGAGAGTTACTTTTCATCTATGCCTATTACCGGAGCCATCTCTTAAACAAAGTACGCATTCATGGATATACATTCACATGCTATATTAGCTGACAAACCGTCTTCAAAAATAAGTTTCTATGAAAATAATTCGATAATTAATAAGCGGAATAAAAAGTAGTATTTCCTCTCAAAAGTGGGATTGTGATGTTTTAGTGTGCAAAAACCCTTGCGGTAAATCACTTACCTCTAGAGCGTGGTCTAGCCGTACAAACGTGAACATCACACCGCAAACCTGGCGGCAAGGCACTGGTTGCGTGACTTCTTGACGTTCGCGGTTCGCGAAGATTGAACTAGTGAGCAGCAAGTCTGCGAACTCTTAGAGTTGTAAAACGATTTAATAATTATTTTCTCCTACGCGTTTCGTGTGACTGACGCACACTTCGTCAGGGAGTTTTACAATTCAACATAAGTGTCCTGTATATATACCTACATAAGAAATAAATTTTAGATTACACAAAACCGCACCTAATAGAGCGGATTTGCGTGTAGGAAACAGTCGAGGGTGCGCAAGGCGCAACATATTTCGTGCGTGACATAACTATTTGGGGCTCACAGTTTTAGCTAGTTCAATCTTAAAAAAAAAAAATAAAAAAAAACCCTCCAGTTTCCAGATTTTAAAGCCCCTTTTAGCTCAAAATCACTGAGATTTAAATTATTACAATATTACAATATTAACAATGAGAACAATTCCGTTAACGGCTTAAGTAATGATCCGCAGAAGAAGGATAGTGCTGAACTGCAATGCACGATGAAATGTCAACTATTTTCATTGTTACAACAAGTGATCACATTGTCCTAGACTCAAAAACCGCTAAAAAGTTAAGGTTCAAGGTGCCGAAAGTCTGTTTTTTTTTTAAGGTTTCAAGTATTTTGAGACCCAATCGCACAACATGCATTTTTTAAAAGATATATATTGTATTTGGGGAACTTCATCAGAGAAGCAAAATAAGTAGCTATTGTCTTCTGCTATTCTGATTGTTTAGCACGAACATTTCGTAAAATATATTTGACACAAATGGATTTTCTGTATTTTTATAATGAAATATAATCATGAGCCATCAGCCCCTCCTCTTTTCTTAAAATCAAAGATACTCTATGTGGGAAAGAGCCAATGCCGCAGAACAATGAAGTTTACTATAGTTCTTATGTGAAGCATTACTTAAATAAATGTTTTTAAGATATTGCAACAAAAACAATCATGAAACAAAAATATAAAGATCATAAACATTGTCAAATGAAATCTGAGGAAGTTTGTTCTAAGTATTTTGAAAAAATAAATTCCAACGTTTTCACATAAAAATGGATAAAAAAATTTCAAGCAAAAATATATACAAAAGGTTATTGGCAGTCTCTTCATTACTATACCTAAATACCAAAAAGCTGTTTTCTGGACATAATATGAGACAGGATTCAAGCCAGGTCTGATCGAGTCAGGACCTAGGTTAGGATGCGAGTACCGAGGACTCCAGTGAGGGTTAGACGCAGAGTTAGGGTTAGGGCTATAGCTTGAATCCTGACTTGAATCCTGCCATTCATGACGGTTTGTCTCGTCTTTCAATAAACAAAATTATCACAAACACTTCACTTCGACTTGGTCTCAGATAGACCTAAGTGGCCATAAGTCTTCAGTTTCCAGATTTTAAAGCGTTTTAGCTCAAAATCACTGAGATTTAAATTATTACAATAACAACAACAACTACATTTTTTTAAATAATATGAATGTTAAATTGTACTATGAACATTAAATAGCCAAACAAGAGGCAGAAACAATATTGCTTATCTAGAATTAGAGCAATTCAGTTAGCTGCTTAAATGTTTTTAAGATATTGCCATAAAAAAAAATCATCAAACAAAAATATAAAGATCATAAACACTGCCAAATAATATTTGAGGAAGTTTGGTCTGAGTACTTTGGAAAAAAATTCCATATTTTTTACTTAAAAATGGATACCTGATCTGAATCAAACTAACAACAACAACTACATTATTTAAATGATATGAATGCTAAATTGTATTATGAACATTTATTAGCCAAACAAGAGGCAGAAACAATATTGCTTATCTAGAATTAGAGCAATTCAGTTAGCTTCTTAAATGTTTTAAAGATATTGCAATAAAAACAATCATCAAACAAAAATATAAAGATCATAAACACTGCCAAGTAATAGGAACTCAAAAAAACCCCAGGCTGAATAGGGTTAAAAATGGATACCAGATCTGAATCAAACTAAAAAATTAAATACATTTTTCATCACTTATTTAGAAAAGAAAAGTATTAGTTAATTAAAAATAAGTTATCGAATTCACATATTACATAAATAGTAATCTTAGTAAATTTATCTGCTACTGTTGTGTGCAGTTGCACAGTCAATTTTGGCTCGAAAGCTTGGCAAACGACATTCCTGTCGAACGACATCCAAACTGTTTAGTCCTTTTCAGGCACCCAGCCAATTTGTTGTTCTCTTGTCTTAGTCTATTAGAATACTACAATACCATATTTGGTGCCGTAAGCGAGAGTCCTTCTCAATAACACATCTTTACCATTTTAAGTAAGCTTAAAACTTAATTACATTTGTATGCAGTTACAATTTTGCTTTTGGATAAGCTTATATCTTTTCAAGCCTACTTGCTCAACATAAAAGTGATAAACAAGAATTGGGCTTAACTCCAAAATACTTTTCAAATTATTCTGATCTTAGAGATCCAAAACAGCTCTCACGGTTGTTATAATACCCTGAAGGTGAAGGAATGCCTGCACCATTATATCAGTATTGTGGGTTTGCACATGACGTCATAAAAATAAAAAAAAGATCTAAGCTATACATCCTACAAAGCTACAAAGCCAATGTTACAATCCTTCAGAAAACGTTTCGGGTTTTAA